>CAJNOJ010000528.1:0-46621 GCA_905250025.1 Adineta ricciae
CGCAAGAGAATCATCTTGTTTTCTGGATTATAGTTATGTTTTCTTACGTAACCATAACCTTTTATCATTTTTTCCTATAAGACTCTTCATTTTCAGTATCTCTAAACTCATTAAAAATGAGCTATAATGATTTTTTTTCAACAAAACGTAGTCTTTTAAAGAGTTTGATATATGAAAGTTTTTTTAAAGCCTTTGTGTTTAGCATCACTAAACCCCGTTTTTCATGGACTTTCATTTGGTATAAAATTCATCATACCTCCGACTCGGGATTATATCGTTACCCCCCTTGAATAATATTCTTTCCGACCCTGTATATGTATAGAAATACAAGAAAACAACTATATAGAAGGTAGCGTCATGAAGTAATATCCAATGACGCTAACAATGAAAGACTTCGGCATACCCGTGTCAATTTGGGTTATATCGTTCTTGAAAATTCATGCAACAACTTTTATTAGCGCTAGGTTTTAAATGCAAAATGATTTGATCTCACAAAAATGAAATCTTGGACGAACGTTAGCTATTGCTATGTGAACTACATCTGGTTCTTGCTCATTGAGAAGAAAATGGATGGGCAATTACCTCTTTTGTCAAGAAGTCATAACTAAAGAGCGAAAAAGGATTTTTTATTGGGATACGCATAGGAGATCTTAGTCAAACAGCAGTGTTTAGATATTCAAAAATACCGTAGTATCATCTAAATCACATTAAACCAACATCAACAGAAACATAGAAATCTTGGTAAATTTCAATCGACGATGATACTTTAGATGCTCAAGACGAGAAAGAGAGTGTGTTACGATACAAATAGAAGTTGTATTGTGGTTTTCCAAAGGACCATCTCCATGGAATAATGTTGTATTCTATAATTCTCTACCATAATGTAGCAACCCTATTCTGGATCTACAATATGTAGAGTGCATTATTTCACAATTTAATCCAATTACGATTATAAACAATAAATTAGCTTGAGAATACAGTCAAGTTTTCTTATTACCCTACATGAGTGCGGGAGATTGAATATCGCTCAGTAATAGTTTTCGTGTTGTGGAAGGAAAATGTCAATCGAACACTTATCTCAGCCTTTGGTGATGGTTTACGGTGAACATGGTTCATCACGTACGACAGTATTTGAATGGGTTCGTCATTCCAAAGATGGTCGATTAAATATTGAAAATGATCTATAGCATGCTGTCGACCAGTTGCTGCAACTCACGATCAAATTGTCAAAGTTGTTGAAAACCTAATCATCGAAATACTGTTCAAGAAATAGAATATGCTCTGGGAGTTTTGACCTGCATGGTACATAGTATTATACTACATCATAAATTACATATGACCAAAGTTTCTTCGAGATGGGTATCACATTTACTAACATCTGACAGACGATACGTTTTGAACCTTGGGCTCGTTATTCAGCTGAAAGAGATAGTTTTCTTTTTCGAATTATAGCTGGTGATGAACCATTCATTCACGTTTATCAATCTGAGTCAAAGCTATCATCAAAAGAATGGAAGCAAGCTGATTCACTACCACTATACCAGCCCAGATTAAACAGGCAGAAAAGTCAGTTGGCAAATTTTTATATTGTTTTTCTTCCAGGTCATAAAGGAATACTTCCAAAGGATCCTACACTGCGTGACGTAACAATTCCGAAGGATTATTATTCGAATCTTCTGATCGAAATTCATTAAGAAATAAAAAAGCAGAACCGTGAGGTTCAATTTCAGCTGGTATTGTTCTTCAACATGAGAATACTCCAGTACATGCATCGTTTCTTGTTTCTTCTACTATCCACAATTTACTATACGAATTGATTCGTCATCCACCCTGTTCGCTTGACATGGCTTCTAGTAATTATTTGTTCTTTCCTGTTTTAAAAGAGTGTCGTCCAGGAAGATACTATAATGATCGAAGTTCGTCAAAATCATCAGTATACCAGCCTCTGAACGGTATGTCTGAAAATGATTCTATAACTGCTAGCCGAAGAACCTTCAGAACGTTGGCAAAAGTGTATTTCAGCAGACAGACGGTGCTTCGAAAAAGATCGCATACATTAATAATTGTAATGTGTTTTGTTATAGTTTACAATGAAAACAATTCCAGAAATTACCTAACGCCCTACGAACGGTGATGTAGTCGTCGTAGATGTCGTTGTCGTCCAACTTGTAGACGAAGTCGATGATGTCGAACTCGTAGACGAAGTCGATGTCGTTGTCGAACTTGTAGACGTAGTCGATGTAGTCAAACTCGTAGCCGAAGTCGATGTTGTCGCACTCGTAGACGAAGTCCATGATGTCGAACTCGTAGACGAAGTCGATGTCGTTGTTGTGGTGGTTGAAAGAGTAGTTGTACTAGTTGTAGTGCTAAGAGTACCTAAAATAAGTCGTATAATACATAATCAAAATCACTTTTTATAGTCATTTGCAATGCATACTTGTTGTTACCGTTGCTGAAGTGTTAACTAAAATAAAAAAGCATAGTTTATTTTATTTTTTACAAAAACATATATAGAGCTATAGTAGATTGACTCTCATATCGTAACAATAAGTCAATAGTCTTCAACAATAGTCCGTTTGCATAAACACGAAAGAAAATATCGTAATTTTCTAATCGAATACGTTACTCTTCTTGGGATCTGTTTTTTTTTCAGCCGTCTACTCCTGTATCATCGTCGATGCTTACCAGGGGGACAAAAGTTTGTTACCGACAAAGGTAAACAGACAGCAGTTGGTGAACAACATGAATTAATAACACATATGGAATCGTTGGACGAACAAGTATTTGTCACGTTATCACAGAGTTCTAAAACTTAGCATTGAACACCTGGAGCACAATAACTAACATTGTTTATTGAACGATAATTGAAGCAAGGTGCTGGTGCTGGTGGTAAAGAACAAGTATTATTATCAGTTGAAGTTACATTACATTGTTGTACATAACAATTGGATGCCGGATTCGATGCAGAATGAGCTGCTATTGATAATGTAAATTGTACATCAACATTATTTTGATGGCACGAGTAAGTAGATGCTAGTGTTGCCGGCCCTAGGAGAAGGTTTTACAATGATAGCGAAAAGGAAATGAGTAGTCATACCTTCCAATAGGAAGACGCAGACAGCGACAAACAGCCGCGTTCGAAGCTCCATAAATTTCGGTGGAATGAGTGAAAAAGCGCTGTAAACAGAATCTTTTTGATTTCAAAGAGAAAAAATCTCTGTATTGGATTTGTTGTTGGAAACGAGAAAAAAAAGAACAATGTAAAAACAAAAATACTTCAGAGACCAATATAATTCCTGTGTTGATTCATTTCACAAACGGAACACTGTGGAAAAGAAAGCGTTATGATGTTTCATTTTCATTTTCCCCGGAGCCTTAGTGTGTAGTCTGGAGTGAGGATGAATTCATGATTTTTTTTATTCACTCCTATTACATTGTGTTTGCAATTGAATCACCAAAAAGGAGACGTCATTTCGTAAGCTGAAAACTGCACGCAGTTAAGCTCTGTTCTCCTCCTTGGATTTGCGTGTTTTTTTCGAAAAAAATCAATCTGATCGTCATGCGAGGCTCTTTTTATTGTTGTATCTAAAATCATTTTGTCATTTATAATATCTCATCAAAGAACAATACAAAAAATCTTAAAAACTGTCCGTGAATTCAAACGCTATCAACTTTCGTAATATCGTTAATTTTTTCCGATTGCACCAATCCAGTTTTAATTCTGTTAGATAAATCATTCACTGTGGTATTCCTTTCTTAGAGTGCGTGCTGATTCTATTCAAGTTGAAAAATTTCGACTCTGATTCAGTGAAATCTTTTCTAACCATATTACACGATTTCAAAACAGCTTTGACAGTAAAAAGCAATGTTTCTGTTCTGGACAACATACCTATTGGCATTGTAACAAATCCTGCTTGAGTAACACCAAGGATCTATGCTAAATGTCAATAAAAATTCGTAGCCAACGATAATGTTCGAATAGCTGCTGTATTACCAGCGTTCGTAAACTCGAATTCTTTTGATTTAATCGATGACTATTGAACAGCACGAGAAAAAGTTACACTTCCTCATCTTTGTGTTTGGATATTTTAGTTCTCTCGCATGTTTTCTATAGCTTGAAAATTTGCTATATTTACCGTTTGATTCTATGCATAAATGGGAATGTTTAGACTCCAATGGTCGACATGAGATATTTTATCCATTAGGAAATAATTAGCATTTTGCAACAGAACATTGTAGACGTAATTAAAAATGAAAAATTAACTGATACTTCCTCGTTCCTAGACGAGAAATTCCAAGATTTTCGCGATGGGGTGCTTAGTTACCGAGTAAAATGTTCGATCTTATCTACTGACACGTTCGTGATCAATGAGTAGAATAAGATCGTAATTCTATCCTATCGTTCCTTATTTCTTATCTAATGGCACGTTCTGACAACAAATTGTTTTCCTACTTAAGACATCATTCGTCTCCTCTCCAGACGATAACACACTATACTCATTCTCTCCAATTATATTAAAATAGTTCTTTCTCATTAATATCAATTTATATTCACAAAAAAAAACTATCTTTTTCATTCTAAATCAGGAGTTTGTCTACGATGGGTGAAGCAAGAGATCTAGGTAATCCCTATGAACTGCGTATATCCGTTTCAACGCGATTTTGGCTTTATTTGATTCCGAATATTTCATCAATTTTTTGCTCATTGTTTGTTTTGTATCATTTTCTGTTTGACCGAACGCTTCGTCAAGCATTAAACAATCATATAATGATTGTTCTTCTATTCATTGGGTTGATCTATGAAGTAACAAGTGTTCCACTGATGCTTAATTTTTATCAGAACGGTGATTCGTGGACATTCTCACCACAGTTTGCGCATTTCTGGACATTTGTTGATTATCTGTGTTATTCAATGCAAATTGTCGGCTTCGCCTATGCGTCAATCGAACGACACATTCTCATATTCCATTCCAATTGGGTATCGACAAGGAGGAGACGTTTCTGGATTCATTATATTCCATTAACATCAGTTGTGATTTATCAAGTTGCGTATTATTTTTGGATTATTCTTTTTCCGTTTTGCGAAGAAATTCTTCGTCAATCACCGTTCAATGGCGTCCCCATGTCTTGTGCATTGAGTAATCCGGTGCTCTACAAGTACAACACGATTGCTCATCAATTTCTTCCTGTCACCCTTATCATTATCTTAAATATTGCTCTACTTTTCCGAGTTTTATGGCAGAAATCTCGTCTGAACCGTTCAGTCGAATGGCGAAAACAACGGAAAATGACAATTCAATTGTTATCAGCATCGATTCTCTATTTTATCTTCATGGGACCAAGAACACTGTTTCAGTTTTGTCGATTTCTTGGCTTAGAAAGCAACGATATCTTAGTTTTATTTTATCACAGTGCCTTTTTCGCCAATTATATCATGTTTCTGTTTCCGTTTGTCTGTTGTGGATCGATACCTAAAGTTGGGAAGAGACTGGCGAGACTGATGTGTCGAAAACAACGACAAGTAGTCGTTCCTGGATCTTTACCAACGAATCCAGCAACGAAAAAACGCACAGGTCAAATGGGAATGACTGATTTTTAATGAAAGACGTATTTTTCGTGTTGTGAACCCTGTTCTGTCATAAATGTAGCTATGTAAAAAAATAAATATTGTCACTCCATCTTTATTTTACAGAACGACAAACATTTTGCGATAAACTGACACTGGGAAAAAATACAAAAATGCAAATATAAGTCTACGTTTCTTTCTGCGTTCGTATACAATTGAGTTAGATTATTAATATCAACATTTCACTAAAGCAGTGATGTCCAACTTGCTGCTGATGGATCTGCCGGTTGAGATGCTTCATCGCATTTTCGATGAACTCGATGTGTACACGATTATCAGTTCAGTTCGTGGAGTTTGCCGACAACTTCGCGACACTGTCAATTCCTACAACCGTTTTAAACTCAAATTCAGTTCGATAGAAGAATCTCGTCTAAAATTCGTCTCTCGTCATATTCAACCGTCAAATGTGATTTCACTCGACTTAGTTGGTGGTCATAATGACGAAGGATGCATTCGAGTTTTTCTTCAAAATTTTAACATTAATCAGTTCAATCGACTTCGTTCGCTGACTATTGAGCAAGCTCATAACATTGGATTTGCCGACCTGCTTTCAAATGTGTCCACTGATCTTATGTTTTCATTGACGATTAATGCACCTATACTTCGACCGGAAACTTTCTCGATTATCTTACAGTTAATCATCGGCACTAATCTTCGCAAATTGAATTTAAACAGTTTTACTTATAAACCGACTATAGTATCGTGGCCAATCCAGAATACATTAGAACAACTGACAATCGGTGGTTGTTCCTATGATGGATATCGTCTCATCGTTGCTAATTCACATGGCTTAAGAAAATTGATTATCAAAAATGGTCTTATGTCAGGTGTTAGTGAAGCTGTTTCTTCATATGCATCAGTAGGGCTCGATTCTGCAAAGAGACAACGCATTTCCAACGATTCTCAAGGTAAACTAATTTGATTACGTTACCTCAATTCAGCTAGTCAATAAAATGACAAATGTTTACTTTTTATTTAGTATTGGATTCACAATTATCTTCATTGACTATTGAAAGCTGTCGAATCTTAACTCAACATCTCGAATGTTACCTTTCGTTGACACGTTCGCTTGTTCATATGAAACTGGTTCTGTCCAGATCAACACTTGATTCGTTATTTGAAGGTTCTTTTTGGGAACAATTGATTCGAAATAATTTACCTGTATTGATTAAGTTTGAGTTTTGTCTCACTTGCGAAAACATTGAATTTAATGCTGAATCTACTTTTGACTCAATTGTTTCGCCATTTCAAAGTCCATTCTGGCTTCAGGATAAGAAATGGTTTGTTGCCTGTGATTACATTTTACGAACATCTGAACTTGTGCTTTATACGACACCAATCTGTGTGAAAACGGGAAGAGAATGGACAACATTGAGAGCATCATCGCTAAGTCCAAAGTGTTATTGTCACTTAGGCTGGTGCGAAAATCAATTTGATCCTATTGAGTCGAAAGTAAGTAAAATGTATTAGAACGCATCTGTAGTTGAACATTCGACACGTAGATGATCTATCGATGTTCGTCATTAATCGTAATATTGATTTTCTTTGCAATTGCTATAGACTTTTTCCAAAATGAACCTTGTATCCAGCAAGATTAGCGACAACATCCTGCAGTATATAACATTGGCACTACTCGATCAAAAAGTAACCAATTCATTAAGATAATATTCACTTCTTTGTTTTCATTCAGACCATAAAAACACTCAAACTTTCCCATAATCAAATAGGAGATATGGGAGCTAAACAACTAGCCGATGCATTACAAAATCATCAAGTGAATATATTCCTTGAATTTACAGTCGATCATCCTAATTTTGCATATTCTTCATAGGTACTTACTGATCTAGATCTTTCCTACAATAATATAGGAAACGATGGAGCAAAATATCTTTACTATAAACTGAAAGACAATAAAGTGAATTATCTATGTTTCTTATTTGTCCGGAATAAGCTTGTTCTTGCGTGTAGACACTCACCAGATTAGACCTCAAGAATAATCCAGGAAAATACTGTCAATTTGTGAGCCTGAATTTTAGAATACGATCCTATGAAGTAATGCAAGTATTTCGAGTTCTTTGAGATGACTTCATCTCTTTTGGAAGGGACTCGTCGAAATCCGTTTGAATTCAAAATGTATCGATGACGATGGGATGATATTTCTATCTGAAGTATTATTCAACAGTCCAATCAAATTATTCTCACTCGATCTTTCCCATAATGAAATTGGAGACAGTGGAGTGCAACGATTAGCCGATACATTACGAAACAATCAAGTGAGATTTCATTTCAGTAGCCTGAAATTTCATTTGTGTTTCATTTTAGATACTATGCACACTTGATTTGAGCAATAACAAGATAACCAACTTTGGATTTCAGTATATTTATGATATTTTGAAAGAAAATCAAGTAAGTATTCACCACTTTGTGTATACATGAATATTTTGTACTCCTTTGTATAGTCTCTCAAAGAATTGGAACTTAAAAACAATCCAAGCAACTATTGTGTAGCGATGAGCGCAGCAATTAAAATACGAGCGAATGGAGTAATTGATTAGTAACTGACTATTCACAATAAATTGCAAATTTTCTCTACAGAAGACCTCGAAAATGAATCTTAGTGGGGAGAACATCGGTGATGAGGGGATAAAATATATTAGTGAAGCATTACACAATAATCAAGTAATACAGTTCATCAATCTCTTCTATCTGTATCATCATGATTTTGTGGAATTGTAGAGATTGATTGAATTGGATATTTCCAACAATGCAATTGGTGATATTGGAGTAAAGTACTTATCTGATGCATTAAAACACAACCAAGTAATTGATTTTATGTGACTTTAACATAACTGCAGGATTAATTATTTTTGCAGACGCTAACTAAACTTATTTTGAGAGTAGATCGTGAGAAGAAAGAGTGGTACGATTGTTTCAGCTATCAATCAAAAGTACTTAATCTCCTCTACTCAATCCTTTATCGATCATCCGTCTTTTTTGTATAGTCGTCACCATCAACCAACTGTGAAAACCGAATCAGTGAGGAAGGCACAAAATACTTAGCTGATGCATTAGAAACGAATAAAGTAAACCGTATACAATTCTAACTGTACATCCATCATAAATTTATAATTAGACCTTGAGAAATCTTGATCTCTCCGGAAACCGAACTGGAGATGCTGGCGTGAAATATCTCGCCAATTCATTACAAAAGAATCAATTAAAAGAACTGATACTTGCAAATCAATATAAAAACTATCAAATCGGCGATCTTGGTGCACAATATTTAGCTGATGCATTAAAACAGAATACCGTTAAGTATTTTCTTACACTCGACACTCTCATTTTCATCTTTATTCTAATTTATAAAGTGCTTAACAAAGCTGGATCTTTCTTCAAATCAAATTGGTGATACCGGCGCACAGTATTTAGCCGATGCGCTACGAAATAACCAAGTAACAGATTCATCATACTTTCTATAAATGCACTCAGCATTGCAAATTTCTTTCACAGACATTGATCACGCTGAATCTTGAAAGTAATCTAATACAGAATACTGGTTTGGAATATTTACACAACGCCCTCAAAGATAATCAAGTCAGCTTACCATAAGATCCTTTATATTTAATCAGACTTTGTTCTTTTGTATAGACACTTAAGGAACTAAAACTCGCTAAGAATCCTGGTAGCTTTGGTATGGCAGTGAGTGCGGCAATTCAAATACGGAATAATCAGGCGATCACGACAATTAGTGTCCAATGTGGCAGTATTGATGATGAAAGTATTAAGTTTGTGAGTGAAGCTTTACTTCACAACCAAGTGAGATAAATCATATATTTCTTTGGTTAATTCTCACGTGTATTCGTTGTATGATAGACGTTGATCGAATTGAATCTTTCGTCTAATAAACTTGGTGATATTGCAATGCGAAATCTATGCAATGTGTTGCAAAATAATACCGTAAACAACTTCTTTCGAATTAACATATCTGATGATAAGAAGGGTCTTTCTCAATAGACACTTACCTCAATTGATGTTTCAGGGAATCAATTTGGAGATAACGGAGTGAAATATCTGGCTGATGTCTTGAAAAACAGCAAAGTAATGGATTCTCTTTGATTTTGCCTATTGTTCGACTTTTAATCTGCAGACGCTCATCAAGTTAATTGTCAACAGTTACGATTTCAATGATAATCGTCGAGTCAGTGACATTGGAGCACGATACTTAGCTGAAGCTCTGAAAACCAATAAAGTAGTATCATTTGACTTGCTTGTTGTTTTCACTGAAATGAACACTTGATTTTCTACAGACATTACAAGAATTAGAGTTAAATATGAATCCCAGAGGATATTGTGCAGTTCTACAAGAAGTTGTGAAAGCAAGAAATAAGGTGAAGTGAGAGCAATTGTTAAAGTCAGTTTCTAATCTTTTTCGTTATTCTTAGAACATCACTACGATAGACTTAGGTGGATATGAAATAAAAAGTGAAGAGCTACAATATCTGGTTAGCGAATTACAACATAATCAAGTATACGTGCATTGATATTATACATTTTAAACGAGACTTTGTTTCTCAAACAGACGTTGACCGCATTGAATCTGCGAGGTAACAGTTTGGGACAAAATGAAGCAAGATACCTTTCTGATTTGTTGAGAAACAATAAAGTAAAATATTACAGTCTTTCCATTAAGTTGATTTATAATCTTTTCTTAGACACTGAAAGAGTTAGACCTCACTTACAACGAAATTAGGGATACTGGAATACAGTACTTAGCTAATGCCTTGTACAGTAATACGGTAATACCTTTAAGTCTTTTTAATCATTATTTTCTATCTTTTATCAGACGCTAACAACATTAACTCTTGATGAAACTAAAATTGGACATGTTGGAGCAAAACATCTTGCCAATGCCTTAAGAAACAATCGAGTGATTTATTGTATTAATATGATTGATTTTTTGTTAATATTCAACTTTTTATTCAGACACTCCTTACACTTGACATAAAATCAAACCACATTCACGATATTGGTGTGCAACATCTGGCTTCTGCTTTGAGAACCAACCGAGTAAAGAGCTTCAATTTTATTCAGTTGTTTCAAAACTGATTTGTTGTACTTAGACGCTCGAAGTGTTGAAGGTTGGCAATAACAGCATCTCGAATAAACTACGAAGTCAGTTGACGTCAGAAGACCAAAGATGGTGTTTCACAATAGAACGTCGACGTCCTTTTGATGAAGATGAATGGCTTTATTATGAATCAGATTGATATCTGACTCTTCTTTTCGTCTCAAAATAAAACAATTCTAACCTAAATTTAATATTTGTGTCACTATATCACTTGAAATAAATCGAGAAGGAACATGTTCTATACGGTTAAATTAAGTTTGAATAGTTTGTTTTGCTCAAATTTAAATGATAGAGTAACTGAAATTTTCACATAGAGACACATTTGTCTTTCATAACAACAGCAGAGAAACAACCATTGGCTATTAGGAAGAAGAGTCATATTCGCGTTCGATATGAGTATGAATCCCGAAAAAATAATCTGACATGCATCAAAAATATCCTATTGACTGAGTACTCGACGATAATCAAGAAGAAGTATCGGAAAGTTAAAAGAAATCTAAATAATGAACAGCCAGAGCTTTTTTTTTCTTTTTGATTATAAAATATGAAAAAGTCACGGACAACAGGCAGATTAAAAGTCTGATCATTGAATTGACTCCATCATTCAAATTATTGCACAAAAGCAAGCGGATGATGGCAAGCTGTGTACGTAGCTGTCGGCATGGTGCTTTGTGGACGTAATTCTGGTTGCGACTGTTGTTGAAATCGAGGTAAATCCGAGTGACCTTCCTGACCACAGGGATCTGGTATTGTGCAAATACTTTTCTCTGTCTCTCGCCATATGGCCAAAGTCTTCTCAACAGCTGCAGCTATTGAAAATCCAGATGAGGCTGTCGCAGCAGCCTTTATTTTCATTTTTACAGACATCATGATAGAATTTGCAGTTGGACCGATATTATCTTCGTTTAATTGCACATATTGATATCCTAGTTGACCAGATATTTGTCTTGTTTCATCGGCATTTGTTTTTCCAACATGAATCATCATTCCAGCTATATTTAACTTGTTAGTGTGAATATTCAGTGATTGAGCATCAACACCAACAGTAGTTTTACATCCCGCATTGCGTTTACCATCCGTGAAAATGTACAGGAATCGTGGAGGATTGTCATAGATTTGATTTAAATGTTCGAAATGATCCAAGCAGTCTTTTATAGCATCGAAAAGCGCAGTTTCCTTTCCGACTGGCTCGAGTAACCCTAATTTTGCTACATGTTCATTATCCACCGTCTTGAATGCAACTCTGAATATCACGTTGGTATCAAAGGTTGCTAAACACATTTTATGTTTTGTCCATTTCCTAAAAGTTCCAAAGTTTATCTTTTTATTTTTTTTCGAACAAGATAACAAACATTTCTTCTTCAAAAATTTTCATCATATAATCTTTCGCTTGTTCAAATCGACTTCTACCAAACCATCCAAAAAGCCAATGATCAGATGATTGCATCGATGTGCTTGTATCAATCAGATAAAGATGATACGAATCGGTTACTGTTTCACTATAATCGTTGACAATGCCTACGAGTGTATGATTCGTGGATAAATCTGCTGCCTTTATTTCCTTGCCACAATGAGGCGCAGGACATGTGTTTTCTTTCATAATGCATTCAAGATCGAACGAATGGCCGCATAAATTATGGGTAACAGGATTAGTGAATATTTTCTTGCATAGAGCACACGTTATAAGAGATTTACTTACACTCATTATTTTAAACAAGAGAACAGTGCGTAGTATTTTTAAAGTCTTTCACCTGTTATCATTATTGCTAGAAGAGCTTGTAGATAACGAAAATTATGAAAGAAGTTTTTGTCAAATCACAACAAGAATGAGTAGTTTGGAATGTTCTCTTTGTCATAGTGTGTTTCATAAGCCTGTTATTATTCCCTGTGGTCATACTTTTGACGAAATTTGCACTCAACAATACATCAATTATCACAGAGGAACCTCGGCAAGCAATGAATTTGCCTGTCCGTTATGTCGCACTTTACTAGACATCAATATTCCATTGGTTTTGAATCAAAGTGTACGCACAATAATACACTCAAAATCAATAACCGAAGTCTACTTGATTGATATTGCAACTATGGAACAACAACAATTAGTACGTTCCTTTCTTGACCGCGTTAGTACTAAGAAGTAATTGTTTTTATGTTGGCCATACAATTCATTCGAAATAGTTTTTTTCTTATAGAATCAATTCGTCAGAAGGAACACAAGTGATCATTCAAACGGCGAACGGATTGTTTCCTGTACAAGGAGGAAATAAACAGAGTATCCTGAAAATGCCTATGATCGTCAGAACAGATATGAAAGATACTCTGCGCGATGCGATAAATATGTTACAACAAATGAAACAAGATGCTAATGTGAATACGTGTAAACTTTGTATACTTACCAGGGGTAATAAAATTCGGGTTGACAAGAATATGATCGATAAAAATATCATCAATAAATGTTATATCGTTCATGTTAGTGACAAAAATCTTCGTCTTGCAAGACAATTTGCTAATGATATCGATTGCCATTTTGGACATTTTAATCAAACAACGCTGGATGCATTTATCGAACATTTTATTTTTTATTTTTGACTTTTGTTATCGAACGCACAAAACATTTGTAATTCTATCATTTCATTTGTCTCTATCATCATACCAACGAAATAAAGATTTCAGTTACAATTTGTTTACCCGCGACGACAACGAAACGAGAAAACAACGACATACCTGTCGCATGTGTGTATATGCGAGAGCGCAGAGGAATGAAAAACATAGACGCCTGACAAAGAAACATATACACCATCATCGACAGTAACGAGCTGCGAAGCGCGATAAAAAAAAGAATTTTTTCATCACATTCTACCTTAACATCTAGAAACGACTGGGAAAATCTTCCCGGACAGACAAAACTTTCAAAAGTACGCGTTAAAATTGTACCATGTCTTTTACAGTTTTTTCTATTAAAATACGCGTATTTTTGAAAGTTTTGTCTGTCTGGGCCGTCTATAGATCGCATTGAAAAATAGCAAAAACAAAGCCTGAAGACGAGACGAAGTGCGGATTGTGGTAAATACTGAGAAATGCACGCATTTATTTACTTCATGACGAATCATGATACAAAATTTAGCCCAGTTATTTGTAGATAAATTGAAGTATTCAAATAAGAATGCCCAACCGACGTGGTGAGTTCAGATATTTATCAATAGGATTTAGTTATGGTGTTTCGAACATTGATATTTACAGGAAACACTGAGAGAAGAAGACGAAACAGAGAACAACGCAGGGAATCGTCGGAATGGAAAGACACAGGTAATATTTGATAACAAACAAACCAACATGAATGTAATTCTTCTAGAGTTTAAAAAAGATCGGAAGACTCCGGTAGATTGGTCTGTCATAGACTACAGTGACTATGACAACGAAGAAGAGGAATATCTTTCCGATGATTATTATGCATCAGAACAAATCACATCAAACAGTAATCGGCGTCCTACCATCAAAACGAAATCACTTGTTGTTCCAAAAACTTTGCCTGAACAGTCAAATTCGTAAGACCACAACTCTGTAGGAAACCTTATTCTTCGGTCACTTTTTAGCGTACATGTTGATGAGAAGTATCTTGATAGCCGTAAAGCACCAAATCGAATCTACAAGTAAATAGCATATTCATCAGAATCAATTAAAAATTCATTCATCTTTTTTTTGCAGGATCTTTTCCGAAATTAAGCCTAGAACTGAAGTGATGAAAATTTTAAAAGAAATCCAAGATGAAGAAGATCGTCTTCTTCAACTGACGGATAAAGATGGAACCGCGACGACATCGCAAATGCTTAGTTCTTCTCCTCGGCAAGTCATTGGAGAACATTTCAAACAAGGTACGATGGATATTCGTTCTTCCTAGTTCATCTTTCAGTGAATTTTCATAAAACAGATGAAAAGCAAGTATTAACATATTTACAAACATCAGCCCTTAAAAGATTTCAATATGGCATCTTATTATTCAATTCAGAAAGACAGGTAAGCGCCAGTTATTAGCTTCTATTTCGTACGAAAAATATGTTTAGATATTCATAATCCAAAATCATCAGGGTATTTGGAACCCTCCCATTGGTCACAGGAGAATCAATAATAATTATCAATTAGAAACAATCAATGAAACAGTTTTTCGCGTGTTCAACACACTAATTTGCGCGAAAAATCAACTTACCGATGAAACATTTCATTTTGATGATCTCCACGACAATCAACACACGGATTTTCATAAATATATCGAAAAACGATTGAACCACAATACTGTACAAAATGACTCTATCGAACAAGTCGGATTATTTATCAGTCTATTTGATGATCCCATACTTGAATTTGAATTACGTGATACACGTGAAAATCAAGTGAGTTTACTTCACAATAGTTTTATCGCTAAATGTTTCACTCCTTTAGACATGTCAATGGGTCTCAATCGATGATCTACTCAAACATAATCAAAACCTGCAATGCGATCTCATCCAACCGTTCGCAGAATATATTGAATCTCGAATGTTTGATTTGACTAAACAATTTCAACATTCGATGAATTTCGACAACGACGTTCAACAAAAACCTCTGGAAGATGTTGCGGCGAACCAAACTATAAACACACCGTGCCCTTCTCCCCTAACTAAACCAAAAAGATGTCTACCGATTAGCGATGATATTTTCAATCGTGCTTCCCAATGTATTACATTTGAAAGCGATGACAGCGTAGTTGCAGTTCAATACAACAACTATAAGCCGAAGATTCTTGCTTCATTCAGTATTACGCAGTCTCTTCCTGCTGATCATGTGAATATTGGTCAGTATAATCAATGCATTTCATATAGACTTCGAATTCCATGTTACGATCAGCCACAGGTGAATTCAACCTTTCCACGTCAAGTACGCAAAGCATTTATCCCTCAACCGGAAAAGACTTCGATTCTTCCAATCCTCATCGCTGCACACTGTCATAGAGTCGATATTCATAAATATGACGTAATAAGCGAAAGGAATTCCTTGATGAAAATCGCCTTGAATGAGGCAAAATATGTGGTGGGCGTGAAAAAAATCGACCAAACGTTATTTATCAGACGCCACGATAAGCGATCCATCGACTTCAACTCCACTGAATTTCGATTTGAACGGATGTGCTCACATGAACACCATCAACATCTCAGATTTAAACGATTAATTGAAGGACAAATTGGTGATTTTGCAACACTGATCACAGCACAAGCCGATGCAATTCATAGGCAAACGGGTCAAGCGATCAAACTGAAAAGCCGAACGAATGGGAACGATATCGGCAATCGAGCAGATTGTTGGCTACAAGCATTTCTTGGTAAGTTCGTGCAATGATAGGGAAATTTCTGAAATGTGATTTCTTTTAGGTAGCGCACAGTCAGTGGTTGTGGGTTATTGTACAACCGAAGAACCGCCACGACTCAGACGTATTCGTGAATACCCTACTCCAAACATTATTGAAGATGGTGTCAAAGGCCAAATTTTTGCACATCTTCATCAAGTATTACATTTTCTTCATAAAAACGTTAGACAAGATGAACTACATTTACTTTCTCGTCATTACGATCCAAATCTTGGAAAACATGTTCTATATCTTTATAGAGTGGCTCATCAAGATGAACAGCAATTGACATTTATTACACAAGAAATGCTTATAAAACTAGGTTTTCACTCAGAATAGAAGAAGACGACGAATAATACGTTTTAGTGCGAGACGATAAACAGAGCCAGTGAGTGTATATAAGTAGAATGAAGTCGAATGAGTGACACAGATAAGAAGCACAATTTGCGAATAAATCAAATTTTCCACAGCCACACGATATGAACTTTTAGGAATGTTGGATGTCAAACTAGCATAAGCACGATAAGTTCCAAATGGTAAATCCAAAACCAGAATCACGCAAACCTAAAGAAAAACATTCCGTACACTAAATGAAGTCTGAAAGAGCTTGCTCACTTGGATTAGTAACATTCGGGTTAGATTTCGATCGTTGAATCTGACCAACAATCGACTCCCGCTATTTGTTGTTGGCCTTCTCACCGGTTGAACAACTCTCGTTCGAATATTTCGGATCGTCATCAAACCGAAAGTCGCCAAACAGATACTAGGTAAAATAATATCAAATAACAACGCTGCCCAATCATTAAACATCCGACAAGGAATATTTCGACCGTAACAAAGCACGGGAACGTTCGGAATACTTCCTTCAAAACAGTAAATCACTTCCACAAACAAAAGACAGAAGAAAATGAACATTCCGAAGATAACTCGTTTCGCCATTCGATTAGTACTCAATTGACGAACCGTGATCGAAGAATGACTACAGAGATATCGATCGATATTCGCTCCGACGAGACACCATGCACCCATTGCCCATGTAACATTCAGAATCAATTGACGAACTTTACAAGCGACCTGATTTTCATTCGGCCAATTGACGCTATAACTAAAAACACAAGAAAAATAAATCACACTTTTCTAATTGTCTTCATCAACTAACCCTTGCAAAACTCGAGTTAAAAACCCCGACCAAATGAATATTAAACTCGTTATTGACGACCATGAAAGATAGACTGCACATGGTTTCTTGTGAAACGAATGTTCTTTTAACACAAGAATATTGAGCAGATTACCAATTGTTCCGAATAGGAGTAGCAGTGCTGCTCCGTGACGATTGATTTGCATTGTCGCAAAGTTAAGGGAAGAAATCAACTGTATATCAGATGACATGTCGCTCCTTTCTCAATCGTTGATTAGAAAAATACAAAAATGATCTTCGCTATACATTTCTATACTTTTTTTTTATTCACTAACGAAGCCACTTATACCCATTGCATGTCTATTCATATCTAAGCTGCGAGAGAGAAATAATTAAAGCAATTAGCTCAATTTTTGAAGCCATCATTAAATTTTAGCGCATCATTTTTCTTCTCATTGACGACTTAAACATAGGAAACTGACAATGAGTAGGGACCATTTGCACTTCAATCAAAACTTGTTGCTTTGTTTGAAGTTTATTCAGATATTGGATGTCAAGTACATTTCATCCAAGTTTATTGTCCAACACAGGCAATAGAGTACGGAACGCAAAAACAAAAGACATCCTATGCACGGACATTTCAGAGAGAACATTCTATAATATTATCTATTCGCCGATATGGATAGAATCATTGTCCATTAACGAACGACAAAAAGCAGGTAAATATTGGCTGATACTTGCAGTATTTAAATGAAAATCGTTACAAAAAAAACAACTCGATAATTACAATCGTTTGAATTTTTATTTTAGATTTTGTTTCGGATGCACTCCAAATATTTAAAAAAAATGAATTGCACATTCACAATGAGTAAGTGCAGATTGTGTTACCATTATCTGTTACAAGAGAAAAGATGAATCGACAAAATTATCACAGATGACAATGCTGAATTTTATCACTACTGCGCATTTAGTTTTGTTGCGTATAAATATACAAGTCTTACTTCTTTACACTTATATACGTATTTGTTTAAAATTTAGCAATGAGGGTAAAATGGTTCTTGTGAATATAGAAAATGTAAATCGATTGTTTTAGTTTCTTGTCTTCTTTCTTCTACTCGGTACAGTCTTTGGTGATTTATCATTGGAATGGGATAAATTCAAACGAGATTATAATAAACAGTACAAGACAGTTGCTGAAGAAAATCAACGCAAACAGATATTCATTGAGAATGTCAATCGAATGCGTGCTTTTCAACAAAATCATCCCGATGCCACATTTACAGTGGGAATCAACTATCTTATGGATCGACGCATCGAGGTACTTCTTCGTTGTAAATAATAGCAGATGGTATACTAAGAGTATTTTATAGGAACTTGCATCTGGAACGAAACTTCCTCGTGGAATTCGTTCAGTTTCACATGAAAAGCCAATTAATGTAAAAGACTTGCCTGAAACTGTCGATTGGCGTGTGAAAGGTGTGATCTCATCTGTCTTCACAGATAAAATTGGATTTGACGTCACTGCAGTTGTTAGCACCGGTAAATAGAAATAAACGCAGATTTACCACATGACTTCTCTCTCATCCGATAGAACTGGTCGAGACACTTTATGCTATTGAAACTGGCCAACTGATCAAAGGTAGTATTTCACAAATATTTGATTGTTGTCCACAACCGACCGATGCTTTTGACTGCATACAAAAAAATACGAGTGGCATTTGCCGTGATAGTGACTATCCGGCTACACTTGGTTCTTGCAATCTGAATATATGTAAACCATTTGCTACAGTTAGTATCTGCATTATTTTTCCAAGATATGAACATGAAAAGATTCTTTTCAATTGATAGTTTGACAAAATCAACAGACTCGAGGGAAAGAATGAAGAAACCATGAAGGCTTGGATTCAAGAGTCTACACTGTGGGCGGAACTCAATACTGTCGGAGAAGGTTTTCAAGAGTATACCAAGGGAATTTACGATGTACCTTCATGTACAGAAGGACCTATAGATTACGTGGTAAAAATATGATACAGAAATGTTGAGCGTTTATTGAAGTACGATTTTACTTTCAGGTGCAAATTGTTGGATACGGGGTTGAAGCGAATAAACCGTATTGGATTTGTAAACATAGCTGGGGTAAATCATCATTTCAGACTCAAGTATTTTGATTATTCTTGTTTGATTTTTAGGGAAGGATTGGGGCGAGAACGGCTACTTTCGTATTGCACGTGGCAAGAATATGTGTCGCATCGCTGAAAACGTTGTACAAGTCGCTAATCCGAAGAAAAGTGATGGTGTACGACAATCTAATTTCATTTCGATTCCGATTGTTCTCATAGTGGCACTTGTTTCCCGAATGATCAACTGATTGCGATTAGACTTCTATGTTATATTTAGTATTTGTTCAATTTTTCTACAAAAAATAAATGTTTATAATTATACTTGAAGATACGTTTAAAACTTGCTTGTTATCTTCCTGCATAACACTGTAAGGTATTTGAATATAGTGATGCAGTGCAGACTCTCCTTTCGTCATCTACACCCACGTTTGTCATTAAATTTGTCGATTAAAAATTGGACAACGTAACTTTTTCTGACGCAGTGGTTTTAAAAACCTGACATTGAGAAAATAAGCGTAATCGATTCAGAGAATAACATAAGATCACCAGAAGATAGTGAAGTCACACATTTGATCGATAGGTAAATGATAAAAGCAATTAAAACATCGCACATGACTCACTATTTTCGATTCTGTCTTGTTTTTACCATAACCACGCGAAAAAGTTGAATACGTAAATGCCTTGAATGACTTTCGCCCACTCTTTTACGAGGAATATGTCGTTATATATGATAGGGAAATGACATTTCATCATTGTAATTCAAAGCAATCTAGAAAATGGCCAACAATCATTGGAATTCAACAATGCTTATGAAAAATCACCATAAGAGCCATTTGGCTTCTGCACCTGTCAATTATACTTCAACTTCTCAGCCGTTGTTCAAGAGTAATATACACATGAGAAATTCTTCGATCTATCCTGGTTTGGATACTTCACGTCATCATCATCATCACCATCATCAGGTGGTTCGTTCAAATCCATCACCAATGATACGAGGTAATTAAAGACACCTGTTTTCATATCTCGACTCTATGATGTTGTATCGATCAGGGGGAGGAAAACTGTGATCGGTTATACATTTTATCGAAAACGTTAACCGTGAAATGATGGTATAGAGGATACACATAGACATATTTGATACTATCGTTCTTCTATCGTAATGAGAAAAGGTAGTTAAAATAATAATGTGTTTTTCTTCTAACTGTTGAAAATATCAGAATGTATTTTATTCAAAGGACCATCAAGAAACAATCAGCATTTAGCCGAACGAGCAGCTCACATTAGACAACAACGTCGACATTCTCATGCAACTACTGGATCAATGGGGAATGCTATGATGATTGGCGTTCCGCTCGTTGCTAATGGTTTGATGTGGGGCCTACGACCTGCACCTCAAGGAAATTTCGCAGGAGGATTTAGTAATGTTTTCGGTCAACTGGGTGGTACTAGTGGTTTAGGAGGTGTTGCAACTGGATTTGGTGACATTGGTTCTGATATAGGTGACATTGGTTCAGATTTGGGCGATATGGGGTCTGATATTGGTGATATTGCAGGTGATTTATTTGATATAGTCAGTGATATGTTTTGATGTGTCGTCTGGATTTCAGCAGGAATCGATATTGTTTTTTATTTTTTTATTTCTGTGGAAGTACGACACAAGCATTTGTGCTTGTCCTACTTCAGATTTTATCTAAAAACGACCGTTTTATATGGTCTTATTTTGTTTCTCTTTTATATCGTTTTTTTTATGAGATAACTTCAATATCAGAGAAGTGCGCCAGCTGCATGGCGAACATCGACGCGGAAACTCATTCAAGAGTAGCTCAGAATAATACTGAGATTGACTTTGTCTACTGAAGAGCTGATTTTCTAACAGCAATCGGTGTCTGGAAACACGTTTTACACACATTTTTAAAAAAAACTCAAAGCAGAAATTATAAATAATAATCAATTTGATTCTCATTCAGATAAATGCATGAAAGATGTTACCGAAGTTTATTCGGTAGTTTACCGGTGACGATAGCGGTTTCCGAAAACATGTTCACTATACATATAAGCCATTGAATTGACATTTCGAACATAGTTCAGTCATTTTCTCTGAATTTGGTGTGGTTATTTTTACTCTTTGATTCAAATGTATAAAAGTAAAACTCGTATTTACAGGTAAACCATGAGAACGAATAAAGTCACAAATGGTATGATCATTTTGTGCGATCTGTGGGTTCTCTCTTCCTTTTCGGACAATACTGTACATAAATATGAGTTGGAAAACTGATAATATAAGTAATTCAAGCATTATATAAAACATACTGGATGCCAGTTGACTTATAGTATGCCTGATGTCCAACAACCAACAAGGTTACGCAGTAGACTACTCAACGACTAGATTCAAGATGGCTGGCGCAATAACTGAATGGACTGAAGTTTTCATTTCCATCATTAGTGAATAATTCTGCCGAAATATGTCCTTTACTTCTAACGGTATCCAGGAAACAGTAACCATTATTTCAGGAGTCAAGGAACACTGATGAGACCATTACCTCCATTTAGTGCTATGCTCCCTGTTACAGGAGGAGTCACGATGCGGATGCCTTCTATAAACCAATGTCGTTACTTAGTCTCTAACAGACGACCTCGACGTGCAGAAATTTGATCGAGAGGATTGGGTGATATTTTCGGCCGATTGAGTGCATTATTTGGTTTAGGCGAGCAAGATATAGATGCAAATATTCAATAGAATTGATGTGGCTTCTCGTCTGCTTCTATACTCATTGACTTTTTTTAATGTCATGAACATTTGGAGAATTAATATGGGCTCACATGTTGAAGGAAAAACACAACGGTTTCGTTTTAGCTTTTTCTTCGATATATTTTTTAAGAAAAAAAAACAAAAGCGGTGCTAGCAAGTTGTTATTTTCCTATAGTCTGCACGGCAAAAAAAAACAGTTAGAATCAGAAGAGTTACTATTCAAATTAGACAAGAAAGTGAGGACTGCTGCAAATATCATCTCAAAGTTTTATCTCAATCAGAAATAAAAGATAGGATTCGAGCTTTCATTCTCATACTGAGAACATCATCAGGAACGACCGCATGAAAAGTTTATTGAGTGAACTACATTAAATTATCACAACAAGAAAGAAGTGAATAAATAAACAGGGAGATATCTATGAGAATTC
This sequence comes from Adineta ricciae, assembly GCA_905250025.1. Classification (NCBI taxonomy): domain Eukaryota; kingdom Metazoa; phylum Rotifera; class Eurotatoria; order Adinetida; family Adinetidae; genus Adineta; species Adineta ricciae. The sequence continues at coordinate 22,567 of CAJNOJ010000528.1, forward strand.
ATCTTTAAACAATTGTTCGCGATAATTGGCTGATTAGTGATGTTGGTTTTGTTGACGTTGTTGATGTTGTTGATTTTTGTTTCGTTGGAGTTGTTGATGTTGTTGATTTTCGTTCCGTTGGAGTTGTTGGTGTTGTAAAGGTATCAATAAGATGTGTTAATGAAATAGATATCATTTCGATTACTTTGTGAGAACATAACTGCTCACAAGAATGATGAGTATCATGAGATTGAGTCAATATCATTGACTCTTTTTACTGACAAAGAAACGTAAATTGACATGATGACAGAAACTAAAAGTTATTGAGACTGTAGGTTTAATCGATGCAATAGTGTGAGTTATTGCTGTTGAGAATGCAAATATGAATAGATGGACTAACGTGAAGACTAATACTCGATTTCAGAGAATTATGAACATGCAAGTCCGGTGAAAGTAATGCAGCTCACTTATTTGTAAAATGTGTAATACCAAGTCTGGCAGATGAGATTAATCAGACAAGGTTCTTATTTGATATGTAACTGAAGGTAAATAGGCTGAGCTTAAGAGTGGATTTGAGTTGTTCATGAAATAACATATAGAAGTGTGATCAATGAAATATTTGAACCTCAGCTTTTTATTATTGAACGAGGTCAATATAGATAAGACTGACTCGATGTTAGTGAGTATGGACATGAGTGATACTGATGAATTTTGGTAAGAATGAATCGATCTTCACAAGTGTGGACATGAAAGATACTGATAAATTTGTGAGACTGACTTCTTTTTATCACCATTGAGTAAATGAAATAGGAGGTAGGCTGATCGTGGTGAGATTATCATTATGGATAGATGAACAACACTTCTTAGGCTGACTTATGTTCGAAATTGTTGATGAGATTGATAGTGTGAGTGAGACTGAGTTCTATTGAGGATATATCATGTGAGTAGATGGACTGATGAATCAATAAGACTGAATCATATGATAATAACTTACATGTGAGTATGTGGAGGGTGTCGACTCTGATATTAAAGTGGAGCACGTCTCACAACATAACACAACATAAGAATATTTTCAAAAATCTAAATAGAACAAATAACATATACTACGTAAATGAATGAAACTAAACTGTGTTAATGACTTATTTGAATCTATGTGGAGAATGTCGACCCTGATGTTAAGGCAGAACATTTCTCACAACATTCCATCAAGTAAGTGCATTTTTAAATATGAATATATACAAGACTATTGAAGAGGTGAAAAGGAAAGAAAAAGAAGAACTAAATTTCTGCGGGTGAATGATTTCTGTAACAGCGCATTTCTCTTAACGTTGATTTTCTTTCTATTTCTAGTTATGGAAGATGTCTATGCAACGACATGAATGGTATGTTTTACGTTATTTATTGATTTTCCTAAAGCTCTACTCGATAAAATACTTTCTTTTATGACACGCTTTCTCCAATCGCTTTCTAATGCTAGTGTTTGAGTGTTCACAAAGTCAAATTGATGTTTATGTGTCAAAACGTGCTCTACTAATTCAGATTTAGTTGACAGAGTCCTAATATTCGCTTTATGCTCTTTCATTCGAGTTTCTTTCAAACGACTTGTCTCACCGATGTACACTTTTTCACAATCTAAGCATGGAATAGAGTAGACTAAGTTTTTGTTCTTTCTCTTCTCATCTGTTCCTTTGAGTATAGGTAAGAACACGCTGCTTAAACTATTGTTTTTCTTGAACGCAAACTGAATATTCAAATTAGGGACTAATTTTCTACAATACTTTTTAAGCTTTGCGGCGAAGATGACTGACTCTTGCCCATAGTATTTAATCGTAAAAAAGATGGTCTTATTACTATTACTATTAATTGTTTGATTCTGGCTTATTCTCCGAACAATTACTTCCCCTTCAACTATACCTCTTCGAACTATATGTGGTGGATATCCATTGTCGGCTAGTGTTTTTCTTAACAAATTGAGCTCTTTTGTTATTATCGATTCTTTGGAGCAAATTCTGTAGATACGTATCACTAGTGTTCTTGTGAGACCTAACTTGTAGCGACGATTTTGACTACTATCCCAGAGCATGTACAATCCTGTGTGAGTTGGCTTACGATACAGTGATGTTGTTAGCTTATCTTCTTCATCTTGAGTTACAAGAACATCAAGAAATGAAATTGAATTATTCGACTCAAGCTCAATAGTGAAACTTAACTTATCATGCCATTTATTTATCCGTGAGTGGAAATCCTTAATCTGTGTTTCTGGAATAGTAAATAGGCAGAAAATATCATCCACATATCTCAACCATACCGTGGGTCTATTTTTACGAAATCTATTTAATTTGTCTTCCATTTTTTGCATCCATAAGTCGGCTATTATAGGCGCTAAAGGATTACCCATGGCTACACCGTCTACCTGTCTATAAATCTTATTCTGAAATCGAAAAGGTGCGTCTGTTATTGACAATTCCAAAAGTTTTTTCATCTGTTCTCTATTGAAAGGTATGTCTATTACTTTTTTAGGCTTATACATATAATCTAATACTATATCTATTGCTTCTTTGACTGGCACATTTGTATATAGACTTTCTACATCAAAACTACATTTTATATATGTCTTATTCGTCTCGAGTACTATTTCTTTGATCTTTTTTACGAACTCAAACGAATCTTTAATATAGGATGGAGCCTGTGGACGAGCAGTTCTAATCGCTTTAGCTAGATATTTCGATAATTCATACTGATAGCTTCCTATAGTTGATATAATTGGTCGTAAAGGGTATCCTGCTTTATGCGCTTTAGGAAGTCCATAAAAGACTGAAATAGACGAACATGTTGACTTTAACTGGTAACGAAGTTTACTATCTATTATTTTATCTTTGTGCAGAGAAGAAATATACTTATTCAATTCGTCTTCTCGTTCTTGATGAAACTTATCGTTATCTAATTGTTGAAATTGTTCACCTTTTAATATATCTTCAGCTTTTTTAATATATACCTCTCGATCTAAAATAACTATGCTATTACCTTTATCTGCCTTACATATGACTATATTCTTATTCGATTTTAATGACTTTAATGCGACCAATTCTTCATCAGATAGGTTGTTGATTTTCTTATGTTTAGACGCTCTCATGAGTTGTTGTGAAGCATTCTGTATCTGTTGACAAACTAATCGAAAAACTGAACTATGACAATGCGGCTGTAACTTCATAGCGTTTAGTTCTAAATCTGCTTCAAAATCTAGGAAATTCTTAACCTTATTCTCGATGCAAAACTCCCAACCTCGACATAGCAATCTTTCTTCTACTTCAGACAGTGTATACGATGACATGTTATGAATTAATTTATGTTTCATTTCTTCATAATTTTGTCCAATCGGACCTCCATTTAATCTCTCCAACTTATCTTTATGCAATTCCATTACTATTCTACGTTTCTTCTGTGCTGAATTATAATAAAGTGTTCTTACATTCTTATAATCGAAAACCGAAAGACGTGCTTCTAATTCTCCTAAAATTGATGAAATTTGTTTTTCTAACTGTCTCGATTGTTTCTGTCTCGTTTCAAATTCTCGAATAAGGCAATTTCTTTGAAAAGACTTATATTTCTCTGATGTTCTCAAGCCCGGTTTCCATAAACGTATGTTAAGGAAATTCGGCGTTAGATTATAGATTAAACAACATCTTAAAAATTCGACATCACTTTTAGCTTTCTGTAGTTTCTCGCTTAACTTTTCACAGTGTCGTATACTTACCAGAGTCGATTCGCCATACTTGATACGAAGATTAGAAATAAAGGAAGGAGGAAGAGCAGTAGGAAATAAATTAGACAAGAAAGTGAAGACTGCTGCAAATATCATCTCAAAGTTTTATCTCAATCAGAAATAAAAGATAGGATTCGAGCTTTTATTCTCATACTGAGAACATCATCAGGAATGACGATATCAGAAAAATCATCTCATTTATATATTTAGTGGAAAAAGAAGAGGAAAAGATCAAAGTCATAGGTCAACACACAACAGAACAATCTGTACGATCAAATGGTCATTGTCGGTGAGAACAATCAAAGGAGCCGAGAACATTGTCAATACGACACTTTTAGATATAATTTTAAAACGCTATTTTTTATTTCTATTCAATCCAAAATTCGATCCTAATATTACTCATGCAAATATTATTCATGGTTCGTCATTTCATTGTATTGCAACACATTACATTTCTTCATTATTTGAATTAAAATTATGAAAATGTTCACTCAACAATCAAAAGATGTCATGGGTTTGTTCGAATCGGATAAAAAGAAAGAAAAGATTCAATGAAATGCAACTTCTTTCTTTGGCAGTGAAGTATCGCATATGGACTGTATCAGATTTCGTCAAAATTGAAAAATCTTATCAATCTCAATGGATATTATAAATCAGTGATGTGCGGGGCAGCTATTTTGAATGCCCCGCGGGACCCGACCCGCAACACTCGCTGGTCCGCTCCGCCTGTCCCGTCAATTAGTTTTCCTGCACCTTCCCCGCCCCGCTCCGTCCCGCTCATATTCTTACCCGTACCGCCCGTCCCGTTTAACCGTCATAGCTTCCCCGCCCCGCCTCGCCCGTGGATAAATTGCCGGGCCCCGTCCCGCCCCCGTGAAACCCGCAAGAAATTTTTATTTATTGATTAAGCTAATTTTTGATAATTTATTCTATATAATCAATCAAATTAACATAAGAAAATAATACAGAAAGTTTATAATTAATTATGTGCAAGAATAGTAGCTGATCGAACCACTATAATATCATTAACTGTTGATGGATTAAGATTGCTTCTTCTTTGACATAGAATTACTCCAGCACAACTGAAGGCACGCTCTACTGCAGCAGAAGAAGCGGGAATGCAAAATGTTCTTTTTGCTAATTTTGACAGATTTGGTAATAAAGATTCTTGTTCCTTCCAAAAAATTAATGGATTATTATTAATATCATTAAGATATGTGCATTTGGTCAACTTTATCTGCAAATACATGTCTAATTCGCCACAAACACTCTTGCAACTTGTAATATTACTCGTTGACTCATCATCAAGATCATCATCGAATTGTAGTGTATAAGATCTAAATTTCTTCTGAGGTGGTGAAGAAGAATTGGCAGCCGTTGAAGATGTTGCCAATCGATTTTCATTGTTCCATTGTTTGTCGGCAGTTTTTGCTAATTCACTACGAACTAACCCATAAGCATGAGTTCGTTCTACATCAGTTGCAAACTTGAGCATACGCGTGCGAGGATTGAGTACTGCAGCCATCCAATGCATATCATTGAGAATAAACATCGATTTCAATAATTGCCGAGCACGTGTTTTAAAGAAAACTAGACCTGTAATAGATTAAATTTATTCTGATTGGTATTTTTGACAAATCATTTACCTTTAGCTGATTTATCAGCTGCTTCATCATTTGTTACAGTCAAACTTTTCATTAAATACCAATACGATGTGAGTACAAGATGAAGAGATGGTGTTTTGGTTGTTTGTACACGTTCAATAACATGTTTCCAAGGCGAAAATAAACCAACAATAGCTGCTACTGATGGAATATCAATTGAAGGAAGAGTGTGAAGAGTACCCTTATCACTTGCAATGCTGGTTAAAGTTGAGTATGACGTAAGGATACTCTCAAGCAATTGTGACATGGTAAGCCATCGAACAATTATTTCTTGTTTGATTGTAGATTTTCCTAACTCCTCCAACAGAGGATTCCAATTCACCTAAATGAAACAGGAATGAAAGATTGAATAGAACAGATGATGATTAAATGAAAAAAAAACATACCCGTTTTACGTAACAACATAATTCTTTACATCGAACAATAGTTGCAAGTAGATGACTAGCATAATGCGGTAAGTCTTTCTGTAAAATGTTTATATGATCACGTTCAGCTGGTGTTGATAAACTTCGAAGTGCTAATTCTACTACTTTTGCATCAAGTGCAACATCTACATCATCGTCTTCACTATCATCGGAATCACGATCATCATAATCCATCAAACAATTATCATCATCACCGGTAGTAAATTCATCTAATGTCGATTGATCACTAGTTGGTTTCTTATTCGATGATTGTTTTCTGTTTTTCTTCTGATTTTTCTCTGCTGTACCAGCACTGTAAAACGTTCGTTTTAAAATATTGTTGAGCCGATGAGGAAAACAGTGAACCACTTGACAATCTTCAAGAGCTTTTGCTAAATTTGGTCCACGATCGCAAACGAAAATAATTTTATTCATTAAATCATCAAGTTGGAATCGAGAGAGTGCAGAAGTAATTGCCTATTAAATTAGAAAATGAAAAAAATTAAAGAATTTCGAATGAATATGATTATCAACCTTTCGAATATTAGGAGCGCGTTTATTTATTTCATTATATGGTTCACAACATAAATCGATTGTATGTAAACAATGATTATCATGAACATAATGAGCCGTCATTCCAAGATAACTATTTTGTTTAAATTTATCAGTCCATAAATCTGGACTGATCGATAAAACACCATCTTCAGCAGCTTTTCGTAATTTAACACCTAAATGTTCACGAATATCATTCGCTTGTCGAGCAATTTCTCGTGTAATGGTATATCTTGATGGAATGATATCATTTCCATTGACGTTCGAAAATGGACCTAATGAAGAAAGATTAAAGTATCAAATAATGAATGGCAAAAATGTTACATACCACAATCCCATTTCAAACATTGCTCAATGACATTAAAAAACCCGACGTCTTCAACAATACTAATCGGACGCATACTTGTACATATCCATGAAGCAATTAAAGACGTCATTGTTTTCTTTTTATTCGTAGAAGATTTATTGTCTTTCACATTGAAAGATAATGATCGAATACTAAAAACACAAATACAGGAAGTCTTCAGAAATACTGATTAAATTACCTTGATGACGGAGAGCTAGTTGATGATTCTTTAGGACACTTGTGCGAATTTAATGATTTTGTTGATCCATAGGTATATCGATACGTTGTATAACAAGATCGACATGTTGCATAGTCTTTAATAACAATTGTACGATCATTTTCATCTTTCACTGCTGGAAGAGCGAATCGATCCCAACATGGTGATGGTTTTAAATTGTTAACTTTGTCATTTTTCACCAGCGTATATTTTTCAGGTTGTTCTTTTAATAACACCTTGATGTTGGGTGAATTGTATACAATATTATTCGACGAATTTTTATTCGATGTAGCACAAGCTTTTGAAGACGAGCGAGATAAAGCTGATGATGTTGTACCATCAAATGATTCATCGGATGATAAATCATGTAATTCAATCATGTTGTTGATAAGAGAAAATTAATTTTTGATATTAATTATAGGAATCGAATGATATCAGGTTTTCGTTTTACTTGACAATGGAGCGAAATAATGAATATTCAAGGTGGATACTGTTAAGAAATAAAGATATACAAAGGAACACATAGATTTTTATTCATAGACTGAAAAAATAAACCAATCATTATTCACTTGCTCTGGTATATGTTAATAAGCGATATCTATTGTAAAATTTTCACGGTCCTTCATGCATCCCCGAAAAAATTTGCGACCCGCCCGACCCCGTATAAATTTGTCCCCGCCCACCCGAAGCCCGTCTCTCTTTGCTCACAGTCTTACCCGCCCGGACCGTTAGATATTTTTTCGGATCCGAACCCGACCCGTCCCGAACAATTTTAAAAATTTTCACACCCGCCCCGCCCGTACCACGTGGCCCCGCGGTCCCCGCGGGTCAATCCCCGTGGACCGCACATCTCTGGTTGCAAACGTGCATCGACTTGTTGAAACATGGTAAAACCAACCATTGATATTTCATCTATGATCAGAGATGAGCAACTCCGCGGATAACCAACTCCAACATCAAATGCTACTACTCCATTCCCATGTGATCTATCTCGATCAAAATACGCTTCGAGAACAGCAACATCACCATCATCTACTGTACACTCTAAATTGTTTTTTGCTGTTAATGATGAGACTAAGGATTCGTATTGAAATAATGATGATGGAAAAATTTGTTGTGTTTGTTCGTTATGTGAATTAACTATATATTGATACGGTAAACAAGCATGTTCTAAAATGTCGTTACTTAATTTGTGTATTTTTTGTACGAAATCACCAAATGAATATTTTGGTTCCACATTTATTCTATATGGTAAAATATTAACAAACATGCCAATAAGATTTATCATTTCTTCTTTAAATCGATTAGCCATAACACCCGATATACACAAATCATTATCTCCAGTTAATTTTAGTAACAATATGTAGTAACAAGCAAGACATAACGAGAACATGATTATATTGTTTGTTGAAGTAAATAAAATCATTTCATCAACAATGCTTTGATCAAAAGAAAATCTACTTGAATAGCTACGTCCCGATGCATTTTGCTCAGTTCTATTTTCGTTAGGTACGTAGCGGCATATTTTGTTCCAATCATATCCATTCAGCAGATTAGTCCAATATCGATGTGCTCTATTCATCTTTGAATCACTATTTCTATCAGCTAACAATCTTTGTTCATATAATGCAAAGTCAATATATTGTAATGTCGGTGGTGCTGATTGTTGATTTCGACTGGTCCAGCAAGCTTGTTGAAATGCTTTGATAAATGGTTTAAGGGAACTATTATCAAATGCTATATGATGAAAACTAATAATAATTAGATCATTTTCATGTAATGATAAATCATGATAACTAGCCGTTCGTTCCACTAAATGACATCGTAAAACTTTTCCTTTTTCAAAATCGAAATGTTTTTTGGTGGATTCCTATTGAAGAAGATCATCCAGTTGTTCTGCTGTTCTTATATTTCTTGTATGTTGAAATGAATAAATTTCGTGGGTGACAGGTTCAATGAACTGTTTTATTTGATTGCTTTCTGAATTAAATCTAACAGAAGTACGAAAAACTGTTTGTTGTTCAATTAATGTATGTAAAATCGAATGGATACGTTCTATTGATAATGAACCTTGTTTAATTATTAATGGAAATATTATATTATAAATTGAGAAATCGGAAGAATGAAAATGGATTTTCTCGTGAAGTCATATCCGTTGTTGAGAAAATGAAGCATTCGCTTCTATTTGATTGGAAATTAACAGTTCTGGTTCTTTACTTTCATTTTTTCCAGTCGTTAATCTTCTACGTGAAAACATTTTTGTAATAAATCAACTAATGAGTATTACCGATTGATTAAGACACTATGAACACGCAATAACTTAAAACAAATCTAGAAAACTCAACAGCAAATGAAGATTACGAAAAAACAAACCGATCTATTTATCATGCTACTCAAAGATCTACTGTATAACTCGTGTCAGATCTAAAAAATAAAGCCGTTGTCAAATACAATACCGCTCGTCACGGAAAAAAGTCAGTATAATTGGTCTTCGACAGAGAATTAAATACTAGATCAAAGATATCTTATGCTGTACTTTCTAAAACTTGAAATATTGAAAGAAAATCTAATTGCCATAGTTATCCAACATCAGACCATCTTTGACAGTGAATAATACAAACATTATTTCATATGATTAAGAATATTTGTTAGACGAATATATTGTTAGTAAGTCGAAAAATCACAATGTAGTTTCATACAAGAGCATTTGTATACATAACAAATATCGTACTATTACAAGTTAATATAGAATGATATGAAGATGATTTCTTATGAAGATATCGGCGTAGATAAAGTGTAAAAGTTTGAAATTCCTATGCTCAGATAAATTAAACACATTTAAAACAATTCAATCTTGTAAGGAACAATTAACTTTCTCTTAGTAATCTATGATTGCTTGTAAAGTAGGATATTTTTGGATAAATTATAAGATTAGAATAGAAGAAGAAAAGTTCAAATCTAACCTAACAGTTAGTATTCAGCAAATATTGGATAATGAACTCTTTAAAGTTGACCGTCTAAGAGAACTAATCGTACATTAACCATATTAGAGTAATTTTTCAATTGTTCTGACATTGCATGAGCAATGTTTTGTTCTTGACTGTCGCGAAAAGCCACTATATGATAAGGTCCACGAGGTTGAATACGGCGCATTTGTGAAATCATTTCTCGAGCACATATGGACACCCTGTCAGTGTCAGACGATGTCGTTGTTAAAGGCACTCGTAACATATAGATGGTATTATTTGAGAGCAGCTTGTCATTAGGTTCATGGCTCGATGATTTATTGATCAGGAATTTTGAGTGATCACTAAAATTATCATTTGTTGACATGTCAGCAATACAAAAAAGAATATGTAAATTGCTATTTTGTTGTGAGTTTTGAAGACAAATAACGTTCTCTACACCAGTATATGTTGATGAAGTAGCTGATTTAACTTTATTTTCGTTAAAATCATCAAAGCTTTCATCATTTTCTTCTACAGTCGATAAATTAACTTGTTGTTGTTGTCGCCGCTCATTTAATTTGTCATAAATGATCGTTCCAATTGCTTCAATCGAAAGTCCTTGTAGAAGATCAGCTATTGGTATAAAAATACTTGTTTCCTGTCCTAACCAATTGTATAATGAAACAGCACCCAATGAATCCATACCTTGACTAACAAGTGATTTATCAATTATTATACGGTCAACAGTGGGTGCACCTAAAAGTCGTGCTACAGTTGCTCGTGTTCGTTCAATGATATTTTCTTTTTGATTAAAATCAATATTTTTGGTATTATTTATTTCTGAAGATGTCGATGATATTTCATTAAGTTTCATTTCAATGTAACGTTTTTCAACAATTTCAGTTAAAAACGTTGTTGCTAAGTTGTGACGCTTTTCATATAATGTTTGCCAATTGACAGCGAAAATAACAGGATATGAAGATATCTTTTGATATTCATGAACACGTTCAATTAATTCGAAAACAGCTTTTGTTGGAACTAACTCAAAACCTTGTGTTTTTTGTAGAGATATAAGTGCATCTTTATGTCGATGGAACATACCAGCACCACTAACAGCTGGTAAACTAATTGAAAGAGCTGGTAAGTGGAGTTCGCTCATACGATAATTAGCAAGTGCATCGAGAAATTGATTTCCAGCATTATAACCAGCTGATGAGACTTCAAGTAAATGATTTCGTATCGATGAAAACATAAGAAAAAAATGAATAGGTGAGTGAGTTAATTGTACAACTTGATGAAGGATCCAAGCACCACGAACTTTTGGTGGTAAAACACGTGAAAGATGATCTTGGGTCATATTTATTAAAGTACGATCTTCTGAAACAACAGCACTGTGAAAAATTCCTCGAACAGGATAAGAAGTTTGATTGATTTTTTCAATTAAACTATAAACTTGTTGAAAATTTGTTACATCTGCTTGAACAACATCAACATGAGCATTGTATTTATTTACAATTTGTTTTAATCGTAACCAATCTTCATATTGAGGATTTGATGGTTGTTCAAGTTCAATGAGTGTTCGACGACTCATAAGTACTATACGTTTAACTGCACGTTCTTCTATCATCCAACGAGACATTGTTAAACCAAGACCACCAAAACCACCAGATATAAGAATTGTTCCTTGGTTGCAGACATTCCAAGAAAATATTCCGTCACTTTTGTCTAAAACCGGTTATCAAATAAATTATAAATGAAAAAAAAATGAATTCGAATACCTTTAAATGAAATCTGTTGCTCAGATTGTTTAGTTTTTATTAATAACGGTTGATCAGATGAAGTTAAACGAACAATAGTTTTGCCCATAGTTATACCGCTATTTAATCTAATTAAAGCTTCATTTATTTGATTTGGCTCGTAAACAACTGTTGGTTCAATTGCTTTTAATTTACGTTGAACAAATAAATCCATCATTTCTTGTAATAATTTTCTCGAAATATCTAATTTTTGAGCAACAAGTGACATAAAATCAATAACATGAAAAGAACAATCCGAACGTAAGTCAAACACTGATAAATCCGATTTGCCAAAAACATCTCTTTTACCCCATTCAATAAAATGACCATGATAGGAGAGTAGTTTCATCGTTTCTTTCAAAAATGAGCCCGATAGAGAGTTAACAATAACATCAACGCCATTCGGTAAAATACGTTGTACGTCAGTAACAAAACTCATATTTCGACTGTTAAATACATGTTCAATACCGTAATATTCACGAAGGAAACGTCGCTTCTCGTCAGTTCCTGCCGTCGCTAAAATTCGAGCACCAATCAATTGACAATATTGAATACAAATTTGACCAGCGGCTCCAGACGCAGCGTGAATGAGGATTGTTTGATTAGGTTGAAGATTTACACGATATTTAAGTGAATAAATAACCGTCATACAGGGGATAGACATACCAGATAGTTGTTCATAAGTAAGAGGACATTCTGCTGGTATACGTACGACATTTAAGGAGTCAACAATAATATGTGAATGGAATACACCACTAGCAGAAATACCTAAAACAATGTCTCCCACTCGAAATTGAGTAGTAGGACAGGAACGGACAACAGTACCAACAAAATCTGATCCGGGCTCCGTATCTCGATCAACATGTGGTTGATCTTGATCAGGCTGTGCAAATATTCGTGTATGTGGATAAAGACCACGTACTTTAAGTGCATCACGAAAATTGAGACCAACATTTCCAACACGAATTTCTATTTGACCTGGCAATAAATCTTTCAATCTATTCTCCTCAACCCATGTTAAATCGCCAAGAAAACGAGATGATGCTACACAGAGACGAAATGGATGCTGATCAGCATCTTTCCGAGGAATAATAGAAAGATTCTTTGATTGATTTTTGTCCAAATTATCATCACGTTGTTGTAACATTTCATAATGCCATGTTAAATGTTTAATTTGATTAGAATTTGTATCAAACTGAAGAGCAATTTCGCAAGTTTGATTGAAAGATCGACAATCGATCATATATTGAACTAAAACTTGAACAAACTGTGCCTGATGAATTAATGTTAAAGATGATGCTTGCAAATCAATTAGCTTTAATCGATTTCGTTCATATTCAGTCATTAAACTTCGAACAAGACCAATAAGTGGTGATGAAATCACATTACAATTTGAATTAAGATTTAATTGAGAGTTATGTGTAAGAACATATATAAACGGATAAAATGCAGGTGAAAGTATTTGTATTGATCGGAGAATTGATGATATTGTTCCACATATTGTTTCCTCCAGTTGTTTGAATGCAAAATCGTTTCTATCATGCTGATTTATATCGAGTGGGATTTGCTCAAGTGACCAAGCAAAAACAATATATAATTGTTTATACGTCATTATCATTACTTCGATTATCGAAGAAATTTTCTTCAAATTTGCATCACGTATGCTAAAAATTCGAACATTCGACGATGGTAGAAATTGTTTTAAATAATAACCAAAACTTTCATCATTTTCATCAGTAAAAAGAAGCCATACTTGAGAACTTCTTTCATCAAGTGTTTTCAATATTTGCTTTGATTGACTTTTTTGGCATAGAAGTATTGTACTTTCATATTCACTTGGGACTAACTGAATATTCGAAAATCCGTTGATTTCTTTACAGATCCGAATCCATTGTTGTGCATTATATCCAGAACGAGTGTTATCGGTAGATGACCACCATTGATCAATTAAACCAAAAATCAGATCAAAATAAAGAGGAATATCTTTAGTCAATTCAAGTAATATAAGATAACCGTTGGGAATTAACAGACGACGAAGATTAACTAGAGACTGTTTTAATTCTTCTTCGTTGCTTATTTGAAATTGATTCGATGAAAATATAATATCAAATGATTCGATTGGAAGTTTTACTAATGTTTCGCTATTGAATAAATCAATTGCATGATCATATATCATAGATATTTCAGTTATTTGATGATCATTAAAATATTTTTCAAAGATTTCTGCAGCTTGTTTTAGTTGAGCAGAATCTGAATTGACACAATGTAAATCTATCCGTAAATTTGTTTCTCTCGATAAATTATGAAGAAGATCAAGAATAGGTAGAATGTCAGAACAATCATTATCACTTATCCAAAATATACGTAAATGATGAATACGAAGGGAACCTTGTCGCAATCGAAGGAAATATTGAGTTATAATACGAAATATTTCTTGCGTTTTAAATGAACTAACAATAGATTTGATCTGCTGAAATGTTTCTTCAGTTTCTGTGTTGCTAAGAAACACATCGATATCAGTTTGTTCTCCATAGAAAATCTCTTTCAAACGAGAACCACAATCATTTAAAGCTTTTAACAGCGGTTTAAGGCGAGGGAATTGATTGTTTAATTGTGAAAGACGAACTTGTGTTGAATGCCATGTTACTTGTTCATTATTACAAAGTAAACTAAAAGATTGACACGCATTTAGTAACGGGTAAGATTGTTGATTAATAAGATTAAAATTCAAATCTTTTAGTGCCATTTGTGCATAACAAGCGGCTAATTCATTGAGTGGTTTGATTGATTCGATCAAATCTCGATTGCTAATGTCGTTTAGATTTGTATTGTAAATTAATTCTTCTGTCGAGGGAAATAAAGTAGCTAAATTTGTTACTATTTCTGATTCGTTCCATATTCGTGCCATACAATAATCTTTCATTATTGTATCACAATAGTTTTTGACATTTTTATTTGGTAAATCATTTATTGAATTTAATCTTTCAAATAAAGTTTTTTCTAATTTCCATCGACCAGTTTGTGTTCCTTGTACTTGTTGGATAGACATACCTTGGAAAATATATATTGAGTCATCTATTTGCATACCATTTGGAATAACAACCATATCAGCAGTGTATGTCTTTTCTTGATCTAAACCACATATATTATCATGATAATATCCACATATTTCTATATTTCTATATTGAGATAGACGAATATTTGATTTGTTTTGAACTATAAATTTTTGAATACTAATTGGTAGAAATGTTGTTTCGTTATCAGGCAATAAAGCTAAAATTGGATGGAAACAAGTATCTAATATCGATGGATGAGTTAAATAATAAGAAGAAATATTGTTAATTTCATCGGAATTATTGATTTGCGCAGTTACGTTTGTTGTTGTACCACGTAATGATTGAACGTTCTGAAAAGAGTTTCCATATTGATAGCCACGTGTGAGTAAATGTAGATACACATCTCTTGGTTCATTTGTTGACCACGTTTGAGAAGTTAGATTGATGCGTGATGAAATATTGAATTTCTGTTGATCATTATTTTGATAATCTATTTCGATTTGTCCATGTGCATGTAAAGTAAATTGTTTTAGTGAATATTGATTAAGTTTTTCTTGGTCCTGAAATGAATTAAGAATATCATTGCTTGCCATACCCGATGTTCTCATACAATTTGAGCCAGCAGCCGACCATGGTCGACTATAAATATACCATTGACGCATGGGCATAATGACTTGAGTAAATATTTCTGTTGATTCATGTTCAGTTAGAATAAGTGCGTTAACGAATTTTATTTGTTCAAAGACGATTGTAAATTGTTTCTTAACCGTTGACGATGAAAGTATCTCATGGCAAGCAGCTATTGCCAATTCAAGATAAGCAACAGCAGGAAAAAGAATAGCGTCTTGAATTCGATGATCTTTCAAATAAGCGTATTCGGGTAGATTAATATTGATTAGGCTTCTCCATGTTGGATTCAAATGTTCAGTTAATTGTCGAACACCAAGTAATGGATGATTAGAAGTACGATCAGCTAAACGTTTCATGACTGATTCTTTTGATTCATACCAACATGGCGTAAGATTAAATTTATATAATGGAAAATCATCGAATAGTTTTTCCTCATTGAAATAACGATTTTGATTTTCTGAAAAGGAAATATTACGAGTATGAAAATATTTTTTCCAGATTTCTTCCGATGTTGTCATCTGTGCTAAACTAGTAAGTAATGTTATTTGTTCATTTTCTTTTCGTTTCAACGTCGGAAGTATGAGTGGTGATTGGAGATTTATTAATTCATAACATTCTCGTATAGACGTTCCCAACACTGGATGTGGTGAAATTTCAAGAAAAATATTTGCATCATCACCCTGCTGAATACATTTCATAGCATCATGAAATCGAACACAGCTTCGTACATTTGTCCACCAATAGTGAGCATCAACTGGCGTTTCATCATTTAATTCATTACCAGTGACACTTGAATAGAGATGTGCTTGTGCACATATGGGATTAAACATTAGCTTGGAATCTTGTAAAGGAAGTCCTCGAATGTCTTTTAGTGACGAAAGCATTTCACTTTCGATATTAAACCGATCCATTTGATACGAATGAAATGCGTTTTCAATCCGCAGACGCGCTTTGAAAACATTTGGATACAATGTTGAAAGGATCTCTTGTAATTCATCAACGGTTTTTTCGTCTCCACTCAATGTTACTGAACGAGAACTGTTAACAACGGCAATATCAACAAGGTGCTCAATATCTTTCAGAAGTTTTTCTTTCACTTCGTTTACAGACATTGAAACGGCTAACATACGACCGCCTTGTCTTGTGTTTCGATTTTGCAGGCGTGATCGATGATACACAATACGTACAGCTTCTTGTAAAGTTAAACGGCCAGCAACAAAACAAGCTGCTTGATCTCCTGCACTATGCGATATGATACTGGATGGATAAATATTCCATGAGACAAGTAAAGCTGCAAGAGCAACTTGAATAGCGAATAGAGCTGGTTGGGCAATATTTGTGTCATTAATACGTGAGTCTTTTTCACCTACTGTTTCAAACAATTCTTTGAGCAGTTGCCATTCACCGTTATTAATTTTACTCATTTCTGCATCAATTAGTTGAATCCATTGAGTAAAAATAGGTTCACTTTCGTATAATTGCCTACCCATCGCCCACCATTGAGGACCTTGTCCACTAAAAACGAAACATATTTTTGTTGTCGGTACTGTTGGACGTACTATGACGGAAAGACCCGAAAAAGCTTGTTCAGTAAGAAATGCATCGATTTGTTCTTGAAGTTGTTTACGATTAGCAAACACAAAAACGGCTGCATGCTTATAACTAATTGTTCGTCGAAGAAGAAGTAGTTGAGAAGTGCGTTGAAGAAAAACATAATCATCATCAATATCAGCGAATGCTTTTTTATATAACCATTGATTAAATTCATTTATTTGATAATTTAGAGATTCGCGGGTTTTTGCTAAAGAAAAACAAGTAAATTATTTTATGACTTAAAAACATAAAATAGACGTTATTTACTTGAGAATATAAATATAAAATATTGTTTTATCTCATTATGATTCCCATTACACATCTGATGTTCTCTTCCAAACCCATTCATAACAATAGGTTTTTCCTTTGGTACATATTCCTCAACGATAGCATGTGTAGTTGTACCACCCATACCGAATGAGTTAACACACAGAGCAACAGGTTGTCTATTATTTTCATCTTCAGTTTTTGATGGAAATGGTACTTGATGTTGAACAACATGAATATTATAACGCTGTGCTTCAATTTTTGGATTCAACGATGTAAATAACATATTTGATGGAATACTTCGATGATGCATGCACATAATAATTTTGATGAGCGATGCAACACCGGCTGCTCCTTCAGTATGTCCGATGTTACTTTTAATCGAACCGATTAATAATGGTGGATCAAGTTGTGAGCGGTTGAAAAATCGGCCTAAACAATTTGCTTCAATAGGATCGCCAACTGGTGTACCAGTGCCATGAGCTTCAACATAAAAAATACGCCTAGGATCAAAATTTGTTCGTCCGTAAATATTTGATAGTAAACGTGCTTGTCCGGCACCCGATGGTACGACAAAATTATTTTTGTCTTCGTTTCCATCATGACTACTAAGAATATCATGAAGAACGCAATATATGCGGTCTCCGTCACGCTCAGCATCACTTAATCGCTTCAACAATAGGAGACCAAGGCCATCACCTACAGAAATAATTTTTTAGAAGCTTTATATACGTAAGTCGACATATAGTCCTTATAATTTACCCTTTGCATAACCATTAGCATCAGCACTAAACGAACGGCTTCGTCCCTCCGGAGATTGCGCGCCAATCAATGAACTTTGTAAAAAATTTTCTGGTGCATACAGGGCATTAACTCCACCACATACAGCCATATCAGATTCGTTTGTACGAAGACTTTGTACGGCTAAATGTATAGCTTCTAATGACGATGAGCAAGCAACGTCTAACGATACATTTGGACCTTGCAAGTTAAAGTGATAAGCTATTCGAGCTGCTGCATTATATAGTAAACTATTTGGCCCATGAAATCTTGATCGATATTCAGGTTCCATTCGAGTTGATGTAGTAGCATGGTCTGTTGAAAATTGTCCAATGTGTACAGACGTTCGTGTACCATTAATTTTTTCAATACTGTAACCAGCGTCGTCAATTAAGTGAACAAATTTTAACATTAATAATCGATGGCAAGGGTCAATACTGCCAGCTTCAGCATCCGATAAATCAAAGAAACTTGCTTCAAACATGTCCCATTGGTTATTCGATAGAAAATATCCACCGCGAAGTAGTTTGGCACGAAGTTGTCCATTATCCATATTAAGCATATGAGCAGCATATGATGTTAGATCAACTCGATCACGTGGTATTGTACTTCCAACATCTCGACTTTCTTTCAATGCATTCCATAAATCATTTGCAGTATGTATATCACCTGCGAATTCACAAGCTACACCTATAATGGCTATTGGCTCTAGAGCATTCTTAGACACAAATGATGATGTCATTGTTATTTGTTCAATTCAAAATAATTGATAAATACAGTGAATGAATCTAAAATATAATATATTACTCAGACAAATTATTAAGATAACACTATAAACTTCGCTCTATGCGGAAAAATCAACGATTTTCTTGGAACACGATCTGAAAGATAGTTTTGAAGAAGTAAAAGATAGAAATTTAAATTCTTTAGCATGACGATTTTTTCCCCAACAGAGATCGAGAGAGAATCAGACATCTTATGATACTGATAGTATTTGTAAAACATGTTAATATTAATTTTAAAGTATTTAAAAAATTTAGTGAAATAGATTTAACAAGAAATCAGACAAAACAACTTCATACTTATGAAGAAATCGTTTTTTTGTGACCGATTACTGTCATATATGTAATACTTATCCACAATTTCACATACTGATAGGGTTTTTAACACATTCTCTTAGGCAAAGTCTAGGGTGAAACGTATACTTATGTACTTCAAATCAGCTTCTCCTTTCCTCTTCCTTTTGGATGAAATGCAAAATATAAGGGCTTTGTAAAGTATTGCCGATAAATATAGGTCACTGGTAACTCATCCTCCAACGAAATTGAGCGTAGTCCCTAGATGGTAAGCAGAGTAATGTAGGTCTCAGAAAATCTTACCTTATTGACTGTTATAACTTACATCCGTTTTGAGAATATCATTACATCATGTATCTGCGATAGTACATCGTCTTAAACACGCGTGACGTGATGATGTTTTGACCACAATCTTTCTGCCACTGTCTAACAAAGCTGCATATTCCAGAGTTCACTTATAGGTAGCAATATGCATCTCTATCGTCCCTGTCGCCTCTAAAAAGCACAGCTCTCTACGAGGATGCTATTAAGAAACTATACGAGATATAAACCGCGTTACGCGATGACTAAAAGAAGCCAAAAAAATCCAGAGTGCGACTTTGATCTCTTTTTTTTCTGAGAATGTTTACAGTATAAAAACAATCGAAGATTCTTCTTGATTCCATTAGAGACTACTTTTATTAATGTAATGCTACCACGCTCTTAGAACGCGACTATGCTAGTTTCTTGATTAGATTTTTTTTCTGTACATATTTTGACGTGTCAACAGTCATGTAATATGAGATTAGTGTACTACCAGTCATCATTACAAGAAATATGCATTAGTTTTTGTGCTGTTAAATATTTCAATTCAAACATTATCGATAACAAGTTTGACAGGCCGACCTATCATGATCTAATTTCTGAAAGGTATTTTCAGATTTTCTTCATGAAAACACGCTTGAAGCACGAAACCAAGTACGCAATCAGAATCAGCTCGATAACCTGTGTCGAATATATAAGATTAAAATATTACCTTGTCTGAAAGAAATGATTATACAGCGGTTAAATCGTGGACTCAGAAAGCTTAAAGTTTGTCTGCCTATTTGTCTTATCCAATCAGAAATCAGCATTTCTTAAATTATTGAAATTTATTAATAGCAACCAGAGACTGACTACTAGTAAGGTTATCGAGATCGGAGAACTCGAATCTGTTGTTAGTTTTTCCTCACTCAGTAAGATCCGTCTTCTTCCTTTCTCTTTCTAAAACAGATATTTTTCTGTATCTTTTCTAAAATCTTGTATACAAGATAGTGGATGAAACGCTATTTCGGTATATAATGTGTGCAAAGATAGTGGTTTAGGTCCTTGCACGAAAAGATTTAGTATATCTTACATTATCGTATTTGCCATCCAAAAAATCAGAAAAAATAATATCTATTTGATATTATTTTTGCCTTATGAACTACGATACGTAAGATGTTTCGATGGAATTCTACGGGAAATAGGTTTCCAAAAGGTATACTTGTCAGTGTAATTGTATGTTATTCACTATGGAGACAACGGCTAGCTATGGATGACCGACCGTAGGGAGGTCGACGAACGACTAGGTGTCAATTTTGGAAGTTACTTGAAACGCGAGATTTATAAGAATCTCTTCAGTGTCCGGAATTCTTCGAGTTTCGAGAATAAGCCCCGCGTATTATTAATTCCTCGGATTGAAGGATACAATAAACATGTACTGTAGGTCACACGGTTATGAAGAATTTTAAGAGCTTCCGTTCCAGGGTGGCTCAGTAGGAACGAAGTATTTTTTTTTAATTTTGAATATATCATATTACTTTGTTAGGTATCAACGGTTAGCCATGAGTGGCCGACCAACTAGATGTTAGCGTCTCAGATTAAATTTGGAGTATACAAGTGGAACAACCTCATCGAACTTGAAGAAAGATTTTTAAAAGGGACTTTACGAATGCCCCTTCATGAAAATATTCAAAAAGAGTATCATTTCCATGAAAGTAGAAAAACAGAGTATAAAGATTAATGTGTAGCCGTGAGTGACTAGCCGGAGGGAGGCTTATGAATCACTAGCCATTAAGTGATGAAGTTTTTATTAAACATAGGTAGTACTTGAAAACTACTTCCTGACAAAGGTGTAATTGATTCGGTTCAGGAAAAAACAAGAATCTTCGCTTTGTATTAATTCTCGTGCGGGACACAATACCATGGTCTAGCTGAGAGCTAGTACTGATCACAGTATCCTACTTGTTTTGCAATGCATCTGAATATTTTCAACAGTAGAATAATTGTTTCAGAAAAGGTTCGTGAATCCATAGGGTGAATGTTAGTTGTAAAATTGAGACCTTTATTTTTTTCGAAATTTTGACCCCGTTTATAAATTAAAAAAGTTTTCATATTCTCCTGTGGACTTCTGAGTCTACTGTAGTATTTCACAATAATTCAGTTTATTTTGATGAGAATGTCTTAATGATTAAGAAAACGTTGCTTATAACAATTCTCGAATGATGCATTTCTAAAAGATGTTTTTTTTTTGTATAAAAAACAAGAAATGTACGAAAAAATATGGGAAAACGTCATCGCACTACGAAAAATTATTGTCAACGGAAATCTTTTAGAAGTAAAAAGATATTTATGAGATAGTTCACGCAAAATTAGCTTTATGTATATAGTTTGAGAAAAAAATTGTTGTGTCTTATTGGTGGAATTCGTACTATACTGAATTTTCATGACGCGATGATAATATAAACCGCATAGTCTTCGTTAACTTCGCCTGATAGAACCGTAAGGACTAAAAGTTCTGGTATTGCGCCAAAACATATATCTGGTAGCATAGTCTTAAATTGTTTTAGTCAGCATGCTATATATCTGATCACTCGAACAAACTAGCTGGATCAGTTGGAGTGATAAATAAAGACTTTATTAAAAATTTTAGTGACCTAGTTAATCTTGATTATTAGACACCACCTACAAACTGACTTGAAGAAAACGAAATGTACATTTAAACATTCTCGACTATACTCTATAAATGGTGACATAAAAACTATATCCTCCGAAGTGATGCGTTACGCGTTCAAGTCGATATGCCTGCAGATTTCACTTCTAAAAGTATTCTTGCGGGTTGAGTAGTAACATGGACGTTCTATCTGTTCTCTAGCAGTTACAGTCATTTTTAGCGTAAGAGTGTTTCCATCGAAGGTTTAGTATATGAAAAACAAAAATCTTTTTAGAAGCTGAAATTTTGCGAGTTTTATCTTTTCTTTGAGATTATATGCTGGTAAGATTTCATTAAGACGTGCCATATTGACTAAGCACTGCAATGTTTCGCGACTGTTCTAATTATATGTTGCTCAAAGAAATCGCATTGGGCCCTCAAGTTCTATGCTATGTACACATGAAAGATAAATGTCATCGCAGGCGGGCCAGCGAATTACCTTCCCGCCTGATAAAGCGTACTGAGGTTGCACGAAGCATAGACCCTACTTCAAGTTCTACCGGTACGTCCGATCTAAAGCCACCGGGTATTACTAAGAACGTTCTTGAAAAACTGAAATGAAACGAAAAGACGCCGGACTTCCCTCCAACTTTGGACTGGGCCCACAGAAAACTAGATCTTAGTTTCCAAAACCGAAAAGGGACAATCGACCTTGGGCGACGTTATAGACCACTACATATAACTCGATTCGCCCAGTCTTTATTAGCTTAACACAGATTCATCCACTTTTCATAATAAAAAGCTATTATCAAGATAAAGATGGTGTACGCTTGTAGAGCTGATTCATACACAACTGCCGTTAGAGGTAAACGTAGGAGATTGTCAAAGAGAGGATGAGCGATAGATGTAGGAATGTTACAATACCAATACAGTACTGTAAACTTAAGAATAAATTTGAGCAGCTATGATTGAGGAAAAGAGTAAGGGCTAGGCTGAAAATAGAAATGGATTTTTAAGAATAGTGCGAAGGGTTGAAAAAGAGAATAGATGATATGAATGAGTGACTAGACGTAAAACAAAATCATGGGTGAACATACAAAAGGTCTGGAACAGGAATACATCAGCATCAAACATAGCGGACTCCCGATTAACTGGGACCGATACATTGCTAATCCTGGGTAAGCTGATTTTCAGCGAACTAGGACCATTTGTAGAAGAAAGCAGAAATAAAAGGTTCGGGATAAAACCAGATTGTGTTCGAAATTTATGAAAAATGGCATCCAAATCTGCAATCTTTTATAGTTCCGATGCAATATCTTTTGTTCCCTTGACTGAAAGGAGGGTCATACGAAATAAAATAGTTTGTGTGTTTGTGTGTGTCGGGGTCAATGGTCAAAGGTCAAAAAAACATTTTTTTCGAAAATGCTCAAAACTTAATAAAACATCATTTGCGGGGATCAAGATGGTCACTGATGGTTTAGAGCTGTGTACGGAAGAGGTGCGGTCGAATTGGGTATAACACGCTGATAAAGCTAGTGTTGTCATTTCCCCTCAACGGGAACGAAGGTCATATGAACAAAATAGTATGTATGTATGTGTGTTTTTATCAACGTCAAAGGGTTCAGATTAAAGATCACCTAATATAAATACGTATTGTTTCATCATCGTATCGTGTCACATAACTATCCGGGTGTTGAGTGTCGCAAAATCGACCAATCAGAAACGGATGATGATAATAGTTATGGTTTCCGTGTGTCCTAGGCATTTGTTCAATGTTAGGGCACTATCCTGTAGCAGATTCTTCACTATAAATTCAATACGATATTATTGCATGCACAAGCTGCGTCTTGTCGTTTGGCTACTGACCATATATTACACAGAATGAACAAGACGCCATAGCGCCTATTCTAACGAGGGAACCGTCTCAACTGTCCAATCGCTTTTGAGCCGATATCTTGAGTATATGTGGGCACTCTTCAGACTAGTATAATCCTAGAAGGATTTGGGCTGCTAGGGACTTCGATCCGAGTTATATGGATTTTACTGAATTTT
>CAJNOJ010000529.1:0-32713 GCA_905250025.1 Adineta ricciae
AGTTGTCTGGCTTGTTATACTTGTCATCGACAATGTACTATTGGATGGTAAAGTCCAAACTGGTCCTTGTGCTCCCAATGTACCATTAGAAGTACATGATGAATTTGCACAATAAATATTTCGAGGAATTGGATAAATAAAATAAGCATGGCCAGATATTCTTGACACAAAATGGATTAAGATTACAAAAGCAAGAGCGGTAATACAACGAGTCGACATTATTCAATGAATGTAAAGAAATTTGTGAAAACAATTTCACTATTAAAACACTCTGATATAATATGTACTATTTACGTACATACGCAGTGTAATTATGAAGAAATACTGGCTGTTAAATGCATCAATATACACCAAATTATATTTACCGACTGAATGACGCGTGTTATTATATTTAATATCAAGAAAAGAAAAGGGCGTTTCTTAAGAGAACGAAAATATGATGTTTTGCTTAAAATAGCAAATTAAAGTGATTCATCAAATAAACGTAAAGAAATCATTATTTAGAAACTAAGAAGTCAACCATATACAAAATGCATAGATTTGGAAATTTTCTCATATTTTTTCAATGAATAAATTTTGTGTTAAAGATAATCAACGATTATAATGAATTGATTCAGCAAATCTTCAGAATCGTTTCTACAATCAAATAGACGTACTGTATAGTACACTTTTCGCCAGGACTCCGAGTACTGAAAGTTCTTTATATCAAAAGCAGAAATTTCTAGGTACCCAAAATAGATTTTGTTGAATTCAAACTTTTGAAGAAGCGAAGTCTCTGATTGGAATCTTCGAGATATATTTCACGTGTAGTTTCAAATTCTTAGTCGAGAGTTCTTTGTTCGAATATCACTCAAAAATCTTTAGATGAACTTTCGTGTGTTTGTACAGCAAACTTAGAAACTTATAGAAATCTTTCACTGAATAATTTTCTAATTATGTTGAAAAGTATTTCCAAATATTATTAAATATTCTTTTTGAAAAGAAAACAATATTCGAAGAGATGCAATTGCAATTCTTTGGTAAGTGATTATCCGCTTATACAACCATGCTTTTTTTGTGCACTATTATATGCAAAACTACCAATTGCATCGACCACTTTATAGAGAGTTTTTCCATCTAATCTACAAGCCGATTGACGAACTTGTGCCCACCATTCAAACCAACCTCTTAATCGTCCACAAGTATTGTTTAAACACACACGAAAATCATTATCACACGAAGTTTGTGTTCTTCCACAGGTATCATAACAAAGATCATGAGCATTACAACACGAAATAAGTGAACCCTCACCTACTAATCGTAAATCAGCGTCAATATTGAAATAACCAGGTCCACATCCATTGGCTTTTCGTCGTTGACGATCAGAATGAATACGGTGAACTGTAGAAAGAAGTCCCAGAAGAAGAAGAAGAAAACACATGTCGCTTATTCGAGTCATATTAATGTATGTTTTCGAATGCAATTATGTGAAATGACGAGAAGTCTTATTGAACGCTTTTATACAGATTTCAAAAGGAAGTAAATCATCTGATCATCGATAATATTTACATAATTCTACTCGTCAATACCAGATAGTCTATAGAATAGACCCTAGAAACCCGCGTACATCGTAATGAATCTAATTTTAAAAGTATTGGTCTAATCGCTTTTCAGCGACACATTCTTTCAATATTTACATAGCCAACAAAAAAGAGTATAATCTTGTTCTGTTTTGTCAAAAGTTTCTTCGTTTATTATAATCAATTGTATTCTGTATTACGATGAATAAAAATACTTTTGAATTCATCGATGCATCAATTTTCGCATAAATAATGAATTATATATAATTTTACTATTATTGATTTTCAAACACTAAAATAGAGAGTTGAGTGTTGTGATATTTTTAGTGTTTTCACCTCTCTCTCCTGGTTTGTTTTCACAACAAAAAAGTAAAAAGTTCAAAGAAATAACTGTGTATCAATGGAACGAAACCAAATTAACCATGTTACTAGACCGATGGTCCTCGCAATTTTTCAACTAATTGTTTCCGGAAATTTTCAAGCTCTGTTCTATAAATCTTGGCTGACAAAACAAAAATCGGAAAGGTTCCCATCAATGGAGTAAAAGAGATAAAATAGGCTGTCAGATAGACATATTTTTGCCATTGCTTAGTAATACAGATTAGTGTGAATGAGAAGATGAGTCGAACCAAACTGAAAACTACCAATGCAAGCGGGCTGCCATAGAAGGGAAGCTGTTTCTTCAATGATTTCAGATAACCTTTCTCTTTCGAATCGTTGGCCAGCAGTGCCTGTTTAAGGCGCGTTTGTTTGTGCAACGTGAATGCTGTGGCGACGACACTAATCAAACCTGGAATAATTAAATTGATCAAGTTCACTGTAAGACGATAGTATCGAAGTGATGACCGTGGAAATCTGATAACACACCATACGTGCAGAGCTGTTGCTCGTGGATCATCGATTATATCATGGATGAATGGTATGTGCCAAGAGCTGAGAAAAACAATGATTAGAAGTGAGCAAATAACCCGTTTCGCCCACCAAACACTGTCGAGCTTCTTAAAGGCGACACCTTTGATTACACTAACACTTCGTTCGACTGCCACACATGCTGTTAACCAATCAAATAACATCGGACAAGTACTTAGAAAATATTCCAGACTGACGCAACTCCAACGAGCAGCTGATCGATGATTAACATTATACAACTGTGTTCCCAAGACATAGATGAACCGACCAACGAATACAGTCAATCCAAACTGACCAACTATAGGTAAGCAAAAGAGATACACACCACATCCATACTGTTGGACGTTTAGTTGCTTTTTAAATATTATTAATGACAGAAAATTTGATATAAAACCAAATAATAGCATAAGAATAAAAAGTGCCAATACAAATTTGATGAAGAAAGACTGATTAGACAACGATACGTTTGCGCGAATATCTTGGCCGAGCATCATATCTAACGAGAAGGCATATTCAGATGTTGTTAATTGACATAATGATCCATATGTACATTCACTACACACACAGCCAAAGTCCCATACTCCATTGAANAATGACAGCAAATTTGATATAAAGCCAAATAATAGCATCAGAATAAAAAGTGCCAATACAAATTTGATGAAGAAAGACTGATTAGACAACGATACGTTTGCGCGAATATCTTGGCCGAGCATCATATCTAACGAGAAGGCATATTCAGATGTTGTTAATTGACATAATGATCCATATGTACATTCACTACACACACAGCCAAAGTCCCATACTCCATTGAAATTGTTCTGTACACATCGTCCATTATTTTGACAATAATCAATTGCACATTGTGCTGACTCATGTGGATAAAAGAGACAATCTGGCTGATGATCTGAGTTACAAAAACATAAATAGGCTTCGTCGTGGAAACATTTGCCAATAAAATCCATTTCGCAAATATATCGATAATATTTGACCTTTTTTATCAGCGGAAATTGACGAATGGTTTCATTGCGAAGAAGTTCATCGACATATGGACATCGATTGGACTGGTCGACTATTGTGTTCAAGTTTGTCAAATATTGTTTAACAATTGCCGCAATGTAATAATTAACAATAGAAGGTTCAGAAAAGATTTCAAGAAGAACGAATGCTGTCAGATTTTGTTGATTTTTATTAAAGATACGAAGTGGTTTGTTCAATTGTTGTTCTTGCTTGTATAGATAACGATTTTGAATGGATAAATAACCATCTGAATCATGAGATAATTCGAGAAAATAAACAATAATCACAGTCGATAATTGACTTTCACGAAAAGAAAGAGAAGATGAAAACTGTATGTCAATTCTAGCATGACTTAATTCACAATAATCTCCATAAAATTCATCGGAACATGAACAAACAAACTTCTTTTCGCGTTCATCAAATGGCATACATGTTCCACCATTTTGGCATTGAATATTATCACACGGATTAAATCGTGCATGACACTCACTACCCATACGACCAAGAGGACAGACACATATCGATCTGAAATACCCATAAACACATTTACTACCTTCGGCACACGAACACGTCGTTGTAACATTACAGTGTTTACCCGACCAATTATCTTCACATTGACAATATTCATGATTTGGTGAATTCAGATATTTTCTGCACAGGCCATGAATACACAACAATGTTCGACATGTTTCTGAATCGTTCAATGTTAGATGTAAGGCAAGTTGATTAACAGGTAAGAAAGAAAACGGAACATTAAATAACCACGCTGCTTGGAATTTGACATCGTATTTGGTAACAGCAAAAGCATCGAGACGAACAGTCCAGTTGCCACGTGGTTTTGGTGCTGGACGCGGATAATTGAGATAAAACATTTGTTTCATGAAAGTCGCATGTAGAATTTCTTGATAGTGAATTACAATATCATCAAGCACTAAATAAGCCATTAATCGAATAGCATACTGATGATTTTGATGTCCACTCAGGCTAACTGGTCTATCTAATCGAAGAATAACNGTAACAGCAAAAGCATCGAGACGAACAGTCCAGTTGCCACGTGGTTTTGGTGCTGGACGCGGATAATTGAGATAAAACATTTGTTTCATGAAAGTCGCATGTAGAATTTCTTGATAGTGAATTACAATATCATCAAGCACTAAATAAGCCATTAATCGAATAGCATACTGCTGATTTTGATGTCCACTCAGGCTAACTGGTCTATCTAATCGAAGAATAACGAACAAACGTTCCGATTGATATTCACATCTTCGACCGTAGTAACTAGGTGGACAAAAGCATTCAGCAGTAGAAGATCGTTTTCTGACGATAATACCACGATTACAAAACCAATTATCGAGTGGTTTCATACTTTCGTATGAAATATCATTAGTTGGACGTGATGCAACGTATGATCGAGTTCCAGCAATATTCGGTAGGTATGTCGAATCTATATTAACAGAAGGATATGCTTCGATTTTATTCAGAGCAAATTTCAAATCTTTTAACTTGTAAAGATCGCAAAACCATTCATCTTCAGCGTTTGGGTGACAATCAATAATATCGTTGCATTGTTGTTCACGATCAATAGATGTGCCATTATGGCACATAAAATCCAATATTTCAGAGCCTGTAACATTTCCTTTCCATTGACACATTAATTCGTCGTCGCCATGAGGACAGTCTTTCATGTTATCACAAAGTGAATTTTTTAATAAGTACTCAGCTGAAGACCCAATATTACTGTCATCTATGAATTGACGAGCGGTATTCGAGCAATAAAATTCATGAATACGGTCGTGAGAATCATACATTATTGCTCTTTCATCTGCTCCTCCCAAACAATCGATAGAACCATCTCCTGCACGTTCTTTGGATAAACAACCCATAGTTCCATTTAAATATACACAGTAATGTTCGTTTAAATTACATTGAAAAACTCTATGTGTAATGTAAGACAGAGTCGTATTTGTGCAATTGAGCTCGTCTTCTCCATTAATGACATTCCAGTAACCGTCACAATAGGCCGGTGGCCATGCATTACAACTTGTTTCATCTGTTTCATTGTCGATCGAATAAAGTAATTTAACTTGATGATTACAATTTTCTCGAAAGATATAGTTGATAGGTGGTGAATAAATACCGCGAAGATATTGACAACCAAAATCAGATGCTGTCGTACATTGACCAACGTACAATAAATCAGATTTGTCTGAACAACGACCTAGTCTAATCAATGGACGTGGCCACCATTGATCAACTGTGTGACATTTAAAATAGTCTGTTAAATTCAGAATACGTCTGACATTATCATCATAATAGGAATCTTCACCAAGATAGCAGTTTTCATATTGTTCATCGAGTCGATATATTGAAATTAATGTTTTCGACATATTACAATAGAATAATCGTTTGTCGTTGATCAATGCTGATGTCGGAGTAGTACTACATGCAATAAATATATTTTTAAACCATCTAAGGTGATCATAATTAACAGGTTGTGTCGAGATACACATCATATCATTGATGAACATTGTACTAGTAAATGGTACAGCGCGACATAGACTTCGGTTGTAACAAAAATGTGTTGGTTTCCACCAAAGTAACGAATCATTCAAAGAAGTTTGATAGAGAAATTGAACAAATGGATAAAGAAAATTGTTAACAGTCTGAAACATTGGATTTTATGNAGATATAGTTGATAGGTGGTGAATAAATACCGCGAAGATATTGACAACCAAAATCAGATGCTGTCGTACATTGACCAACGTACAATAAATCAGATTTGTCTGAACAACGACCTAGTCTAATCAATGGACGTGGCCACCATTGATCAACTGTGTGACATTTAAAATAGTCTGTTAAATTCAGAATACGTCTGACATTATCATCATAATAGGAATCTTCACCACGATAGCAGTTTTCATATTGTTCATCGAGTCGATATATTGAAATTAATGTTTTCGACCTATTACAATAGAATAATCGTTTGTCATTGATCAATGCTGATGTCGGAGTAGTACTACATGCAATAAATATATTTTTAAACCATCGAAGGTGATCATAATTAACAGGTTGTGTCGAGATACACATCATATCATTGATGAACATTGAACTAGTAAATGGTACAGCGCGACATAGACTTCGGTTGTAACAAAAATGTGTTGGTTTCCACCAAAGTAATGAATCATTCAAAGAAGTTTGATAGAGAAATTGAACAAATGGATAAAGAAAATTGTTAACAGTCTGAAACATAAACATCTTAGGACAATGTTTTCGAAAGTAGTCACCACATAGCAAATTATCCGATGAAGTTAATGAACATTGACACGTACTATAATTATAACCAAAGAGGTCTGTATATCTTTTACCTGTCGTACATAACATTAATAACCAACATTCAGCAGTGATTTTACTTGAATTCTTCTCATTCGAGGATAAACTCGATAAAAGCAATTTTTGATTGAAGAATAAATCACGACCATTGTTACACCAAACAGAATCGCGAGTTAGAGCCATACATTCTCCGTCACTACATGAAAATTTATCTTTATTGCATAAATGGAAGTCACACATTGGCAAAGGCGTCGAATAGCAATCAGAATTGTTCTGCTGTCCATAATATGTTGTCGTTTCATCCGTAAGATCCATACAGTCATAGCTGACATCGATGAGAAAACTTTTCGGAATACATCCACCAAATCGACATCGATATTCGTTATTTTGACATTCGTTTAACTCTAATAACAAGCATTCTTCAGGTTCATCTTCGCCTTTTTTGCAATTTATTTGTCTATCACAAATCTGTTGCCAATCAAGACAAATTACTGAGTCACATTGAAGACCTTCATAACATGTTAACATCGATGGATGATTAACAATTTCATAATTATCATATAATGGTTTTTTTCTTTTGAATTGAGATATAATTATTTCATCAAATGTAACTTGTTCATTTGCTTCACCAAACGAATATTGACATCGAATACCAAACCAATTAGCTACAAGAAGAAATTCATCTCCACTTTAATAGAGAAAAATATCTATGAGACTTTCTTACGTGAACAATTACAATAACGATGATTGGCAAATGTTAAATCATTACCGGAAAGATACTTTTCATAATTATGAATAGTATCGATGGGTGCATTCCATTCGTATAGATGACGACTATCGATACTTCGAGATTTTAATTCTTCAAATGTAGAAATATTATTATCATAACATTGCTCATCACCATCATGACCAGAATCTTTCATGTTATATTGAATACAATATGGTATTAAATACCATTCTATGGTATCACTTTTTACAGTAAAAGAATATAAGCAATCTTTGTAATCACTGTAACTTGATACATCCGTGTTATATAAATGAAAAGTGACAGTAACACTTGCGAATAGATGAAATATTAATATGTATTTCAACATCGTTAGCAGATTCTATCTAAGGTTAAAAGAAAAGCAGCAAATTAAATGGATCGAACACTAAACATTTCGAATCTTGATTTCTTCTGCTAGTGTTCCTTTCAGACAAATGCTTGTGGATATTTTCTAAATGGTTATACAAAAGCTACTCTACTTTTCCTCTGAACTTTAAGCTTAGTTCAATGATCAATGTTCACTCTTGAATAGGATAAAGTATATTATTCTACTACACTAGCAATACAGACCGTAAGTGGACCCATCCTAGGTGAGAGATATAGAAATACAAAACAGATATATCTATTTATACCTCCCTCTTGAAATCTCGAAAGACGAAAGACAGATTTCAGAATGTTCTATAAGAAATCCATAGTAGGATTTCATCTCGCATGGGATTTGAGACACATGGAAATACAAAGTAAATACCTCTATTATTACGGCAGTTGTAAACGGCCCGTGCGTGATTGACCTGGGAAAGAGAAAAACTTTCTCAACGGCGTACAACAGGATTTTTTACTCTTTGTAAAGTATTTCATTATGTTTTTAATAGATGCGCAACCTGTATTACGGTTCAGTGAAATGTTAATTTGTTTTAGAGTATATACTCTGATGGGTCCCAAGAATAAACAAGTGCTGATTTTCTTTACTCAATCACAATAAATCTCTCTCAAGTGCTCTGAGGAATATTTTGTAACTTCACGTACTTTCGTATCTTTGAAACTTAAAGCAATTACCATTATGAACTTTGTTATTAAAGCTAGCTGAATTTCTCATTATTTTGGAAGTAATTTTCTCTGAACTGTTGTAGTATTTTTTGTTTGCATATTAGCAAATATACTGATGTAAGAAACAGGCCAATCAAAATCTGATACGCTACAGATTAGACTTACTTCACAAAACTAGAGGATATTCTCAACATACAGCTCCTCTTACGATCGACTGAGATTGTAACATATAAAACCGAACAGAGTTGATGAAATACTGTCTCGTTTCGGGCTCTGATTATGGAAATGTTACTGAAAACGCCATTTCCAGATCAACTAATAGTTAACTGATATCACCTGTTGTGTTCACATCGAGGATAGATCGTGCTTCTGGAACTATTAAAAGAGTGAAAAATGATTCCGTGATGTTCAGCTTTACACGATAGATTGGTTGTTTGTCAGAACATGTTTTCTCTCGATTTAGAGAGGTCCCTGAGTATTACGACAAAAAAAAATGTACTTTACGAGCATATGAATAAAGAAAGAACATGGCTTTTCCCTGGAATAAAGTAAAAATATAAGTGCTTTGAACATCACGTCGTTTTTACTGACAGAACTATCCAGCTGTTTTTCATATAAATGATATCTAAATACGTCAAACTGCCGCAGCTAGAGTTATATTGATCAAAATCATTGGAAATACATAAAATAATGAAGAAATGATATAATCATTTGATTTTCAATCAGTTGTGGAACGAATAAGCTTATGAGTAAATTGTTGTATAAGGAAATTCCAAAAATATCCAACTGTTCATGTGTAAAACGAATCTCGTCAGAAAAAAATACAAAGTAGTAATTGAAGTTATCCTGTATTTGTTTCTGCTTATAAAACTGATAGTGAAGTGCTTTTGATAAAGTTGAAAATTTTCAATAAAAAGGATGATATGAATATTTACGAGAAATAGAGTTAATTCATTCAAAGAATGATTGAATAGAAAAACATTGCATATAAAATTTTCAATAGAATCCGTCAGTTTGATGTAAGTACTAATACCTGATTGCGAACTAAAGAACGAAATACATGAGAAATTTAAGAGTAATCAAAGTTATCGTTAAGATTTGAACAGATTCCGTCTGAGATATAAAATACTTGTTTTAAAAAATGAATATCTTCGATGAAATCCAAGAGATTTACTTTATCACATACAAATCTAAAAAAAGAACGAATGGGATAACATCCAGTGAATAGATCAATCTTTTTCTTAATAAAGAGAAAGAAGAATGTTATTAAACTAGCTTATAGTTTATCAACATTTTCGACATTTTGCCAGAATCATTCTACTGAAAAAAAAAAACCTTTATGATTGTATTCCTTTAAACGATTTCTATGTGGAAACGTATTTACTTGTTTCTTTTCCAAGACTTTTACTATAAGGAATTGTCGAGGGTGTGAATTTATTTAATAACCACGACGTCTTCTAATAGAAGCAAGTGTATATTGATATAAATTACACTATTATGTGGAGGAGACGAATGTTTATATGATGAATAAAGAAAGTGAACTTTTATTTATGTTATGTAATGAGAGATAAACATGGATGTATTGTAAGAAATACTTTGATGAAGACATGCATATATTTGATCGTTGTTTTAGAAAAGGTAGATATGAAAGAAAAGAAAAAATGGGAGGAAACAATGGTTAACAGAACAGTGACTACTTGTCAAAGATTTGTCTGCAAACGATATCTTCGACGATTTTAACATCCCTATACCTGATCAAAGCGGAAAAATCTATTCATATCTTTATTCAAAAGGCTCATTAATAAAAATATACGAGAATCAAGTACAGCTCCATTAGAACAAGTGAAAATTTTAGGACCATTGTGTTTTTTGGTTACTTAATCAATATTTACGTCAAAATTTAAAGGACAATGTGAACATTATCTATCACGATACGGAAGAAGAACTACAAGAACTTGCGAAACTATCTCATTTTATTCGTTTTCGTTCATTCACTTCAACTACTGGAAAATGGATGTCTGTCTTTGAAGAAGACAAGTGAAGCATGTGATGCAAATATATCACAATTTACTGAAGAACCGAATTCAACTTTTCTCTGTCTAAAAGAAATTGAAATTCACGTATAAATTGTCTCATTTTATTTAAATAACCTTGTCTGGCGTTTCTTTTTTTTTCTCGAGCAAATATCTTTGTTCCTTTCTCCATTTTCTGTTACTGAATTCCAAATTAAGCATAACAAACACTTCTAAAACAGCCATCGTCTCTCCCCATAGTAACGCACTACGGATGGGTTTTTTACTATATATACAAACAATACTTTTTCCCAGAGAATTTCTCAATAANTATAAATTGTCTCATTTTATTTAAATAACCTTGTCTGGCGTTTCTTTTTTTTTCTCGAGCAAATATCTTTGTTCCTTTCTCCATTTTCTGTTACTGAATTCCAAATTAAGCATAACAAACACTTCTAAAACAGCCATCGTCTCTCCCCATAGTAACGCACTACGGATGGGTTTTTTACTATATATACAAACAATACTTTTTCCCAGAGAATTTCTCAATAATATATAATGTTGATTTTCTATTCTCATTCTTTTTAACAATCGAGCCGTATGGAAGAAACATTAACTATACGAGAATAGATTTGACCGAGATGAATTCCACGAATGATTTATCAGAAAATAAATCGGCAAAAGAACTTCTTTTCGAGGTAATATGAAAATATTGATTTCTATTTTGATTTTCAATATTTTCCAAAGGCGGCAAAAGAGAAAAACAAAGAAAAATCGAATACAAAATGGGCCAACTTTCTGAATAAAATTCAAAATGATGCACTTTCAAAGACAAGTGTAAAGAAAATGATTAGTACTCAGGATGATGAAAAACAATGGACAGTTCTTCATTATGCTGTTGAATCTTATAATAATTATTTAGTTCAAGAATTAACATCAAAATCAATATCATATCGATGTGGTATTTCATTTCATTTACCTTTAGTTTTGCTTTTTAAATAAGAATTATTAATTTAGATGCCAATATTTTAACTGGTAATGGTGAAAATGCTTTACATATTTTATCTTTATCAGATTTGGAAGAAAGAAACAAATCTTTGACTTCAATGGTTCAATTACTTATTGATAAACTTAAAGTTGATGTTAATCATGCTGATGATGAAGGTCGTACACCTTTACATTTAGCGGTTATGCGAGGTCGATTCTCCTATGTTCGAGATTTAATTGAACATAAAGCAAAACTTGATGTAAATATTCAATTGAATTCTCTACAAATCTTCATTGTTTTTCTTTCATTTAGGTTTTAAGTAAATTGAATGCAAATATATTACATTTTGCTCTTATTCCTTATGATAAGACAAATTCTATTGATTTGTTCAATATGATAAATTTTTTACAGTCGAAATTATCAGAAATAGGAAAAGATTTATTAAATGAATGTTCATTAGACAAGAAAACACCTCTTGTATTTTTTGCATTACATCCATTAATGACAAATCCATTCGGATCTAATCAATGTGAACAAGAAGAATGTGCACGTGAAAAACTTATGAAGATTTTCGTTGAGAATATGAAAGATGAAAAACAAATTTTAATAACATTTCAATGCATTGCTCAACGAAAAGATATTCAATATTTTGATCATTTAAAATATCTTATAAAAGATTCATCATCACTTCCTATAGAGATATTGCATCTCGCATGTCGTTATGACAATCTAAACCTTTTCAATTGGCTTATCGAAAATGGTTCCAAAGAATATCTCAATAAACCTAATCATACTAAATATACACCTTTATTAACTGCGATATTTTATAATTCTCAACAATGTGTTCAAAAATTGATCGAAGTAAGATATCGGAATTTGAGTTTTTTCACGAACGAATTCATTTTTTAGAATGAAAATAATAATCAACAAGAAAATCTTACAAAAACTGGACCATTAAATAACGATAATATTTTACATATCTGTGCTAAACAACAAGTCTCGGAAGATCTTTTTAACAAAATTATCGAGAAATTATCCTTGGAAAACAAAACAAAATTATTACGAGATCAAGATAATGATGGTAATCTTCCATTACATATCTTAGCTCAAACCAATACTAAACATAAATGGGATATGGCAAAAAGATTTATTGAAGAAATGACACGGATTACCTTTTCCAATGATTTGTCAAAAATAGTTGAATTATTTCAAAAAAAAAATCATCAAGGTAGAACAGTTGCTCATGAAGCAAGTCGACGAGGACATTTGGATATTATCAAGCAGATGTATGAAGTCATTCCTAACGAGAAAAAGAATCAAATGAAAAGTGTATTTATGCATGATAAAAACGGATTTACTTGTTTACATTTAGCGGCTATGAATGGAAATGATAAAGAACATAAAGTACTTGAATATTTAATTAAAACTGTACGTATTGATGTTGATGTCATTGGCGATCGTCGACGTACACCTCTTCATCTTGCTTGTGAATATGGAAATCGTTCCATAGTTGAATATCTTATAGAAAATAAGGCTTCAACGACATTACGCAATGCAAAATTATACAATGCTTTAGAAATTTGTATCGAAAATAAAGATGAAGATTTAATAAAATATTTATTTGAATGTCCAAATTGGCGAGAAATGATGCATAATGCACAACCAATTCAAGGAACAGATGCATATGATACACCAATGAGAAAATTAATTCGATATACGCCGAAAATAGCTTTATGGATGATAAGAACAAAATTAACACAAAATATTGGTGGAACAGATCAAACTGTATCAAAAAAGATTTATGATTATGAATTTTATGAAGATATGTATATGATCAAACAATGGTATTCACAAGGTAAAATTTGAAAAGATTTTCTTCTACATAAATTTATTTATTTGAATATACATAGGTGCAAAATTACCACCTGAAGATACATCATGTAAAGCTCAATGTCATAAACTTGGTGTTAATTTTATTTTTGGTTGTGTTTGTGATACTCATTGTTGTAATTCATCTGTTCAAAGTGAAGATCATATACATAAACCATATACAAAGGATTCTTATACATTAGTTCGAAATCATCCATTATTTATTGTTTCACAACAATCGAAATATCCGGATTTACTCGCAGATCCATTTCATCTTAAATTACGTAAAAAAATGTTCCAACGATTTAGTAGATATTGGTTATTATTTTCATTTGCCAGTTATATTATTTTACTTGGTATTTGGACATCTGTTATACTTCGTGGAAAACATCCACAATATTTCTATAGTTTAGCTGGTTATAATATGACAATGGATATTGATACATGTGAACAAGTTGCGAAGAAACTTATTTTACAAAATAATCAGGAAGTGTTGAAGACAACTGATTACATTCGACTTAAATTTGCTCTCTATGCTTGTTTTGTCTGTTTTATTCTAAAAAATGGTATTTTAATTATCGCTCTTTTTCCAAAAGTTTTCCGCACTGGAGCTCATTATGTTGAAGCTGCTGCTCTTACACTTTCTTTTATTTATATTGTCGATTGGTATGATTGGCAAAACTCAATTATCTTTCGATGTCCTCTTCAATATCAAATTGGAGCAATGGGTCTTCTTCTTTCTTGGATAAATCTTTTAACTTATGTCCGTTGCATTCCTTGGTTTGGTGTTGGTATTTATATTGCCATGTTTCAAGTCATAAGTGTGAAATTTCTTCGTTTTTTACCTGTATTAATGATAATTATTTGTGGATTTGGTTTTACTTATTGGATGTTATTACAAAATCAACCTGTTTATGGTACACCGATTGAAGCTCTGATACGAACCAGTTTAATGATGTTCGATCTTGGTTATGAAGATCGACTTTACAATGAACCAGATCAAATAGCTTTTTACAAACTCGTTTATGTGATAATGATCTTAACAGCGATTGTTTTTTGTATTTTTATTATCAATCTTATGATTGGTAAGAGTTCTTTTCGACTAAACTTCTTCTTATAAACTTCTTTCATAGGTCTTGCCGTTGGTGAAATTCCAACATTAATGGATGAAGGTACACTTTGGAGAAATCAAATGCTTTATAATTTTTTATCTGATGCTGAAATTTTACGTTTGCAAATTTGTCGGTTTCTTAATTGGATATGTTGTAATAGATTGAATCGAATGCAGTTTATGCGTCGTCGACCTGTTCGTTTGTTAACACTCGATGAAAGAGGAAAGATTTTCTATGAAAGAGCATGGCGTTATACAAGAAAACATTTTTTCAATGAACAAATTCAAGATAACATCAACTCTACGATATACAATCGCGATGATAAATAAAGGGTGATGTTCGTTTTGATCAAATACTTTTATAGATAAAAAACATTCTTTGTTTTTATTTGAAATAAAATCCGTGAATAATCTATCGCTTGACTAACAATAAAAAAAACAGAGTTGAAAACGAATTAAACTTCTAAAGCTTTCGTAGTTTCAATAATTTTATCAACAATAAACTAAAAAAGGAAAGAATTCTAGTCGTAAGAGAAAGAAGAGAAGAGAAAACATACTCGTGCTTCAGCAACGGTTTGATAAGGAATGACTCGAGCATGTATTATATCTTTCTTTGTTATTCCAATTGCATTTGTTTCCTTTT
Source organism: Adineta ricciae (assembly GCA_905250025.1). Lineage (NCBI taxonomy): Eukaryota > Metazoa > Rotifera > Eurotatoria > Adinetida > Adinetidae > Adineta > Adineta ricciae. The sequence continues at coordinate 15,252 of CAJNOJ010000529.1, forward strand.
ACAAAAAAAAAAACAAGAAAATCAAATGAATTTTTATCCAAAGAGAATTACTTTGATAATAAATTCAATATAATTTGGATTAAATTTCACAGTTGGATCTCCTTTAATATCTTTATAATTGAGAGTCCATTCAACTTTAAAAATTCCTTCTGATGAAGGATCTTCAACTAAGAAAATCACTTGTCTAAAAATACAAATGTCAAAAAAAGAATTTTTCTCTTGAATTGAAAAGATTTTACTTTGTCGTTGCAAATAATAAAGAAGGTGGAGTAATTGATGATTCAATATGTGCAATATAACCTTCATTTTCTCCATGAAGAGATTCATCAAATTTCTAAAATAAAGAAATTCTAATAAACAAAACGATTGACAGAAGACGAACATCATAAATGAATTTTCCAAGTGTTTCATGTGCAATTGAAGGTCGAACAATTCCATCTCTTCCAATATGTCTTGGATGTCGAATACGATGAATAATAATTTCATGTGTTGCAACTCTTTAGAAAACAAAATCGGTCTTTTTTTTTCTTCTCAAAATATTTCAATTAATTCGATATACTTTTTAATAAGTTTAAATGAAGTACTTGTTAAATCTGCTACTCCACTTGCCGGTCTTCCAACAAGACCAAGAAAACCTTTTCCTAAACCTTTCATAAATCCCTGTGCTCCACCTTGTTTTGCACCTTTTATTGGTTTTTTTACTACACCTTTCACACCTTTAATTACATCCTATTCATTGAAATAAGAAGATCAAAAAGAAAAGAAAGAAAATCGATCAAACTTTAAGTGCATTTTTTCCACTTGAAACAATTTCTGGTTGTACTTCAGCTTGAATTTCTTTTCTTTGAATTCTTGCATTTTGATAATCTTTATCTAAAGTAGCTGTTGCTAAACCTTTACTTGTCGCTTCAGTCACTTTCGATAACGCTCCAGCTGCACCACCGATAACCGAACCAACAAAATATTTTGTTCCCGTGGCAATTCCTTCAAGAAATTCGACTGGTCCTTCCATTGCTCCCTGTAAACAGAAGGAAAGTGAACATTCCAAGAACAGAAGAGAAAATCTGACTTTGTAAGGTTCGTAGAAGAATGATTCGACACCACCAGCAACTCCTCGAATTAATCCAAAAGGATTTCCGAGAACATCTAAACCGAGAACAACAACATGAAGTTGTTTTAAAAATTGATTTTGATAATGTGATGTGATTTCTTTGGTTAATTTTGTTACTGAATATCGATCATCCTTCTTTTCATAATAATTCAATCTAAATTGAGGATAAACATGAAAAACAAAACGAAGAATTTCTCTGTTTTTACTTCAAAATCACATCTTGAACTTCAGCTAAATTGAAAAGTTGTAAAAGAAAATCCGCCAATGGATATTCTGCTAATAATAATTGATCTGCTTTTGATCCTCTCATCGAGAAACTCACATGAATCTTTAGAAAGAAAATAGATTTATTTCGAAAGAGAATTCTTGAGAAAAATTTACTTTTAATGGTGATAAATGAAGATCATTAAAATAAATCTTCGTTTCTTGTGAAGTATTATCTGTTCCTTCATTTGATAAAATTGCTAATGGTCTTTCAATTCGTTTCAAATCACTTTCCATATTTACTGTTGGTGCTGCTTCATTCTTTTTAACAAATCAAATACATTTACAAATGAAAACAAAGTTTGTGTTTTTTCATCAGACCTTTTCTGGTTTAACAAATTGAATCAATGCCATAATTAAACCCTGATCAGCAGCAATAGCAAATTCTTGAATTAATAATTTAAAATATCTTTTCAAGAGAAAATTGAAAGAAAAAAGAAAGATTCGTTGATGAAAATTACTTGATATGAATTGTATTTGATCGTGTTGATTCACTTTTCAATACACTCAATTCAACAAAAGGTTTTCCAGCTAAACACAAAAATATTCAACATTGAGAAGAAGAAGAAGAGAGGGGAAAGTTTCTTCACTCACGAATATCATTTCCAGCTGCTTTAGAAACAATTGGATAAAGAATTGTTGGAAACATCGCAATTTGTAATTGATTATCAATTTGAATATGATTGACTTTCAGATGAATGGCCATGTTACTAAATGACCATGAATAACCAAACCAAACTCCAGGAAGACATTCACGATGAACAATAACACGATGTCCTTCATCATCGGTGATTTCAGCTGATTCATCATCATTGAATGTCACGTACTTTGAAACGAACGAGAGAAATTTTGTTTGGGAAAGGAGAAAAAAGAGGTTTTTACTCGATTTTTCTCAATTTCGAATTGATTTTCAGTTTGTTGATTTGATTTGGAAAATGTTTTATAATGTTGATCTAAATGTTCATTTAATTTAATTGAAAGTGGTTGAGAAGAAATCTTTCGTTTTTCTGTCCAAATTTCTTTTGTTGGATTGATTGTTACATAAAATAAATCCGTTCGATTTATATCATCAATAATTGATAAACCAATCGAATGAAAACTGATTTCAATATAATCTTTCATTTTTTCACTTAACGAAGGCATCTTCCAAATCAAAGGACATTTGTAATCATCGAGAACAATGAAATCAACTTACATCGGATACAGATTCAATAACTGATTGATCAATTGAGAAGATCAAAACTGTTTGTGGACCATCATGAAATGTTGCATAATAGATCTTTTCATTTTCTTCTTTTCCAAGACTTCCACACATTGGCTAAAAGATATCAAATGATTCTTTTTTCATTCAAATCTCTTATTTACATTGAGTTCAAGTGTTGCTGTGAATTGTCCAATGGAAATATCCAATTGTTTTGGTTTAAATGGATCATTCCACGTATAATAAACATAATATTGTGCTGGTAAAACTTGAGTTTGTCTTCCAAGAGAAACGATTGAAATACAACGAAATTCTTTTGAAAAGACTTACAGATGATCTTTTTGTTGAAATGAAATCGGTTGATTTAAAAGTGTATTGACAATGAGAACAGCTGCATCTCCATTTTGATAATCACCAAAAATAATTCGAAATCCATCGAAATCCGTTGAAACAACTTCAACATGAAGTGCAGGTCGTTCTTCATCATTCATATGTAATAAAGTTCGATGTTTATCTTTGATTGAAACTAAACTTCCTCGTTCATTTGATTCATAACGAACGAACATTAAACCTTCTTCGATAAAACGTGGCCAATAGGAAATCATTTCCTTCGATTCAATTGATTTCCATTGAAGATTTTCTTTTGAATATTCGGCTATTTGAATTTGTGATGAAGAATTATTCACAATCGCAGTTGATGGAATTAATGTGATAATTTTCGTCATACCAAATGATGAAGTAACAATATCAATACAAATGAGATAATCTCGATCATTTTTCACTGAACATGTCGCCATTCCTGTACTTTTAATAACATCAAGTGAAAATGCTTCGGACCATTGAGAAATACTTTCATCATCTTCAATACTAAATAAACGAATATGTCCTTTCTTTTTATTTGATTCACTATGATATTTCTTTGGACAAATGAAATAAGGTTGATCAACAACATCGACGAAACTTTTTTCATTATCAATTTTAAATTGAAATTTTAAATCAGTTCCATTGATAATCCAATAAGGTGAATAAAATGATGCACGATATGATTGACGATATGTATCAACACGTAAAATCATTCTCTACAAAATAAAATACATTTGACATGGAGATCTTCTCTCAAGACAATCATCTTTACCAAATCATCACCAGTTGATAAATTTGTAAATTTAACGATAAATTCATTATGAATTCCATGTCCTTTCTCATTTAAATTAATTGCTTCAGAAATCCATGAAGATTGATTATACGAAGGAATTTTAAAGATTAAATTGGATTTCTTATGTCCTTGAATACTATGATATAATTCACTTGGTTTTAATTCACATTGTTCAACATTCTAAACACATTCAAATGAAAATTGAATCAAATATCAAATGACTCACATCGATTGAACAAACAATTGGAATTGGTAAAAGATTTAATAAATGAAGAGCTAATTTAACATAAATATGAAATGTTTTTCGATTTGGTTCATCGGTATTTTCTGAATAAGCTTCGATTTCTTCTTTATAAACAACATAATGAGCTTGTCTTCCATCTTTTAATTTTACAATTCGATCACTTGAAGATTCATTTGCCCAATCAAATGAAATAAAATCATTGAATCCATTTGCTGAATCTCCTCTAGAGAAAAAAAATCAATTTCAATGAAAAATGAAAAGAATTCTCACTGATCAATGGTAAAATAAAGTCTCGGTGTGACTCTTTGATAAAGAATTTGAATGGGAAGATAATATTCTTGATTAACATCGATTTTCGTAATTGAATTCAATTGATTTTTCTCAATCGAATCTGCGTCTAATAGAATTAAAGGCATTTGTGTTCGATTTGAGATTTTAATAATTGAACTGAGAACAATTCTTCGTCTTTCTTCATAAATTTGTGAATCACAAAGTAATTGAATTGGCCATGAAGGAACAAGTGATTCGGAATAATCATAAACTCTTCTCCATGTTTGATTAATATCAACTAAAACATCAATTTCACCGAATTTTACTTGAAATTCTTGTTTTCGTTTCGAAACTTGTTCAGCAATCGCAGGTAAATGTGTTGCAGATAAACGTTCTTCAGGAACAGTTAATTCAATTGATTGATTTTGTTTTAAATGAATTAATTTATCAACCGGTTCTTTGTCTTTTTGAAACTAAAAATCGAAATGTCTTCGAAGAGAAAGATTTTCAATAAAAGATTTACTTGAATTCCTCGAATATCATAAATTGTGATATCAAAACCAGTTTGATTTTGAATAATTAACATTGTTTGTTGTTCATCGATATCGGAAGGAAGATTCTTTTCATAAAGTTCATTGAACATTGTCGAAATTCGTTGGAAAAGATCGAGAGTTGTTTTTGTTAATGTGACATTTAATAAATATTCAGCTCGAATTGAAATCAATTTTTTCATTTCACTTTCATTTCGATTTTCTTTTACATTCGAATCTTTTTCATCTTCAAGTAAATATCGATTCTAAAATCAATTCAATTTCAATGAGAACAATACAAACAAATTTCTTCTTACTTCGACTTCATTTTCATCTTTCAAATCCTAAAAAATCAACGAAAATCCTCCATTAACATCTTTGATCTTCGCCTTACTTGATGTGTTTCACAAGAGATTGTCCATGGTGATTGAATAATTCCTTTATCATCGATAATCGGTTCAATTAAAGGTTCCCATGCTAAAATATGATCATTGAACAAAGCCAATTCCCATTGAACAGACGCGGAAACGAGTAACTGAAGAAAACACCGAGGAAAATAAAGAAAGAAAAAACAAAGAAGAGAACGAACATCAGTTGACCAATTGTGAATTTGTGCGAAAATATTTGATAAACAAAGAGCGACGACTGGTCGTGTTGATGAACCTTTTCCTAATTCAAGTTTTACTTCGATTATATTCAAATTGATAATTAACTAAAATCAATCGAAGTTTTATCAAATATTTTCAAATGAAAAAATCCAAACGAAACGAACTTCTTGGGATAAATTTTCATTTTTTTCTATTTGTTTTTGTTTCTCTTTTTCTTGAATTTGTTTTGTTTTCTCTGATGTTGTTCCTGTTGTCACTTGTAAAAGATCTGTTTCATCGAGAATTTCTTCTTTCTCTTCAGAATCTTTTCGATAAAGAAAGAAAATTTCGATGAGAATTGAAAGGAAAAGATGATGAACTGACCTTGAATAAACCAAAATGATGAATCTTTAAATGGTTTTGGAATGAAAATCGTCTTGGAATTGATTTTCTCTTTGTCTTCTTTGGGTTTTTTATCGATTGTTTGAATCGAATTTGCCAATGTCACAAATGTTTTGATCAATGTTGGATCAATACTAATGGATAAATCACTTAAATTCAAATCGATTTTTTGTTCATTTGTTCTCATTAACATAATCAAATTGATTTGTGTTTGAGATAAAACCTTTTTATCAAAAACAAATTCAATCATTGTTGATAAAAAAAAAGAGAGAAGACTTTTACTGTATAACGAATTTTCGATTGTTTTAAATCTTGAAAATTTGTTCCAAAAAATGATAAATCTTTGATTTGTGCTGCAAGTTTCGTTTGATCATTAACATTGATCATTCTCATTGATAAATCCAATTTCAAAACCAAACAATCACTATCAGATTTATTTTGATCTTCAAGTAAAATAATTTCACTTGGTTTTAATTCAAATTCAATAATCATTTCAATCGAGGAACTTGTTTTCGAAACTAAATCAAATACAAAAATATCAATTTCATCTTCTCTCAATTGAGGAGAATACCTTGAGAGGTGATGATCGACTTTTTCTTTTGTTTTTCTGCTGATTTGATAGTTAAACGACCTGGACAATGTTTTGCGGGTAGAGGAACATCTAATACAATTGGATTTTGTGTTCTTCGAGGATTTTGTTTCAATGGTAAATTATAATTGAGAAAATCTTTGATTGAATTCAATAAATCAGGTGTTATGCAGATGTAAAAACTTTCCATTTGACTTTTAACTGAAATGAGAAAGAAGATTTTTGATTTGAAGAGAAAATCGATTTGTCTTACTGAGATGATTTGTTTGATTGAATTGAATTTCGATGTTCAATAAAGATTGTTTTTCATTGGAATTCAAAGATTTGTCAATGAGACGTGAAATTGATTTGTTTTGAAAATCATCTAAAGTCATTTGTTGAATTTGACAAAGTCCATTGAGATTGGAATTTGAGAAATATTCGATGTTCATTTCGATAAATTTCATTGAAAATGAGAGAAATTTCGAATTTTCATCTCGAGTCGAATTTTCGATATTTGTCTCCGTTGAATATAAAATTAAACCAATTTCTTTCATTTCGAATATTAATTTCAATTTCGGAGAAGTTTCTTTCTCTTTTATTTGTCTTTTCGGAGTTTCGACGACAATAGGAAGTTGATCTTCATTCTCCGAATACGATTCGAGAGTTGGAAATTGAAAAAAGATTTTCTCTTTGAAATTTTCATTGAGAATACATTGAATTGTTCCAAAATCGTTTTTATCGAAATGAAATTGTAAATGATCCCATTGGATTTTAATGACAATTTCGTTATTTTCATTGAAATTTCGTTGAATCAAAGTTTGGAATGTTGAACATTGAAATAATTCGATTTGATTTGTGAAAAGATTTTCATCGTTGACACAAAATCGAGAAATGGAGAAATTCTCGAATAAGATTCGATATTGTTCATTCGATTTGCCATTCGAATCGGTTTTCATGGAGAATTTGCCGAGATCAATGCAAATTCCTTGATTGGAATAAGAATTTCTCGGTATGAGAACATTCGGCGCATGAAAAACAAAATCCGCATCGAATTTAATCGAATGTTTTTGATATTTGTTGAGAATTTGAAATATTTCATTCGGTTCATCGGACGATTCTTCATTTATCGTTTCTTCTTTTCCTTCACTTTGAAAGACATTTGATAACGATTGAATCAATTGAAGATATTTGTAAAGAAAAATGAAATTTAATTTCTGAATAAAACCTTTGAAATACGATTGGTGTTTTGTAAAAGATTTGATCGATTTGTTTGCAGAATTGAAAATTGATAAATCGATTTCCAGAAGATTTTTCTCGAGATTTTCTTTCGATAAAATGAATTGATAACGAGATTTATCAAATAAATCAATGAGACGAAGATCATTTAAAGTTAAATTCAATAACATTTTCACATTTGTTTTTGAAAATTTTCCTTGAAATTCTTTTAACTCAAAATAAATCAAATGAATTGATTCACTTCCAATTAATAAACAAATCTGTTTGATATGAAAATGAATTTCAAATGAAGATTTGTTCTGATTTGATGATGATGAAGTTGTTGTTGATGATGAATTCATTGGTTTTCGTTTGGGAATTTGTGATAATTTGTGTTGAAGTTGATTTTGAAAGGAAATCATTGATGAAAACGCTTGAAGATGAAAATAAATTTGTAAAGGATTGATTTCAATGGATATTTGATTTTCAATTGAAAAATAAGGTTCACTTGCAAATAATGGATTCGAATTTGATGTTAATAAACATCGAATTATCAATAATTTCGAATTGGTTTTTCGTGAAAAAAGATTTAATTTCTCATTGATTTTTGTTTCAAATTCATAATGAATTATTTGAAAATCTTCCAAAGAGAAATTCAATTGAATATCATAAGTTTTCATCATCGCTTCAACTTCAATTGTTTCCAATGATAAACAAAGAAAATCTTCAGTTAAATCGGACATTTCTAAGAGACAACGACGAATTTTCACATTGATTTTGGATAAAAGAAAATGAAATTGTAATTGTTTTCGTTGTTTTTGCGAATGATTTTCATTGATTTCAATTTGTTTTTCTAAATCTTGTTGTTCTTCATGTAAAATCTTCTTCACTGGTGTCATATCTTCCACTGTTTCATACTTTTTCTTTGTACTTTCGATCTTTTTTCGTTCTTTCTCTTCTTTTGGTTGATTATTTTGAAATGAATCGGGAAAAGGAATCATTTGAATTAATTTTAATAAACCAAACAATCGCGTTTCACTTAATTCACATTCGATGGCGTTGATTTCACCAGACATTTTCCAACTAAAATACAAATCTTTCTCATAAAACTCGTCTTTTCAAATGAAAATTTACATTGGAATATCGAAATTGTCGATTTGAATTGATTTGAGAATATCCAATGTAATTGTGATCGGTTTGATTAAATGTGCTTTCGAATCAGATTTTGTGATCAATTCTTTCCACGATTCATCTGAAATGAAAGAAATTTCCAAATGAAAATCTTTCCTTTGTTGATTTCACCTTGATTTAGATAAAGAAATTGAGTTTTCTTCAATTGAATTTCAATTGGAACAAAAGTTGAATAATCTTCTTCGATATCGAAAATGTTCACTTTTCCACCTTTGAATGTCAAATGACCCGAATCCAAACAAATCATCGGTGATGTTGGAGAAGAACTGAATTGTGATTTCGATTGATATTCAGAGATGATGAAATAAATCGACTGTAGATCGAAATTGATATCTAAATCTTGAATTTTCTTCAGATTTTCACTTAAAAGGAATTGTGTTTGATGTTTAATATCGGTATAAATCGAATATGCCGCTTCTTTGATTCTAAAATATCGACAAAGAAATCTTTGAGGAAAGAACTTTTCGTATCAAACCCTTGTAAATCGTGATGACGATCGGGAAGAAAACATCGAAATAATTGATTCATTGTTTCATAATGATAATTGACAATTAACGATTGAGATAAACCATAAATTCGATAATCAACATTTGTTTCAACGGGATGACTTTCAAATTCCAAATGTAAAAAATTTGTTGAATTCGAATGAAATTTTTCAATTAAAATTGGACGAATTGATTCGTTTATTCCAACAATTTTCAATGATTGACAATCGAATAAAATCCTTGAAATCAAAATAAAATCTTTTTTTCATCGAAAAATTGTCTTTTTATTTACATAAAATCATCTTTGGCTGGTCGTCGTTGATATTCCACTTGACTTTGTTTAATCGATAATGTTGTGATTAAATTCAAACTAAAAGAAAATTCTTTTCATTTCCAAGATTTTCATTTTGATTTACTTTGAATCATTTTGATTGAGAAATGACCAGACATTGATTCGAATTAAATTTAATTTCAATGAACCAATTATATCGATATACTAAAATTGAACATGAAAATCAAATGAATTTCGATGGAAATTGAGATCAACGAACGTTGTTTGGATAAGCAATTTGATCTTCTTGTTGATCTTTGTATCCGATGGCGTCGTAAAGTTTATTTCTTTCTTCATTGACTAAAGTATCATTTAATTGAAATTCTAAAACGATCGACATGATTTTCTTTTATCTCGAAGAAAATGATCCCACCTGGATTATCTGAATCTGAACTCCACCAATTCGACAGTTTGTCCCACCATGACAAATCTTTTTCTTCGAGTTTTTTCTTTTTGTACTAAAAGAGAAAAAACAATTTTTGCGAATTTTTTCCTTTGGATTTTACTTCGATTTGTGCAGTTCGACGAATGTAAATTAAATTGAAAATATCGATTTGTTTTTCCAAATCCTAAATGACGAATGATTTTCAACTGAAAATTCTTTGGAATTTTCTCACGATAATTTGTTGTTGATCGGATTTATTCGCGTGATGAATTAATTTTTTGAAATAAATTTCGTGATATTCTTTGTAACGTTTCAGATTTTCTTTCATATTTTCCCATTTGAACGACGCTAAACGTGGTCGAATGGATTCATGAAGAAGAACTGTATACGCGAATTTCCATCGTCTTCGACTTGCTTTTTCCTCATTGAAACGATCATACTTGAGAAATTTCGATTTCATATTCAGATAATCGGTGTATTCGAGTAGATCGAGAAGATCGGAATATTGATTTTTGTTGATGTTTAGATAAATTTCATCGAAAATGATCGAAGTATTGAGAACTGGTTGTTGAAAATCTTGTTCTTGAGCACTTTTTCGTATTTGGAACTTCGATTGACAATTCAATGGTTGAAGAACTGAAAAGAAAAACGATTTTCTTCAATCTCATCAAGGAAATGATACGAACTGTAATTCATTTTTGGATAATTCAAATGATTTGTTGATTTGAGATCATCCTAAAGAGAATTTTCAATGAAATTCTTTATCTTTTGCATTTTTTTACGATAATTTGTTCTTTTGTTAAATTTAATCTCGATTGAACATTTGAATTCCAATAGATGGACAATTGATTGATTTCACCAAATTTATAAATAATCTTCGATTCTTCTTTCGATTCCATTTCTTCCCATTGTTCATTCGTTGTCTAAAAAAGTCTTCATGAAACAAATTTCTCGGATAAAAAAGAGAAATTTTACATAAAGTTTCAAATAATTGAGAGTTAATCCAAATTGAAATGAATAAGATTTTGTTGTTTGATCATCAAATGTGATGTGAATATTTTCAACGGTAATTTCAAGATTTCGAAGAATATGAAATTGTAATCGTTCAACAAATGTATCTTTATGATGAAGACCTTTGTCATTATTTGCTAAAAGAAACAAAATTAAATACAAAACAAATGCGAGAATTTCTTTCTTCGAACCGTATTTTTCTCTTTGACGACGAAATTCTTCGACTTTTTCCACTTCTTTCATTTTATTTTCATATTCTCGTTGTTCACTTTGTTCCGGATCATAATGAACATCTACGAATAACAAACAAATCGAATGAAGAAAAAACCTTTTCGAAATCCATTTCTCAACCTGTTTTCGGTTTTAAAACCAAATAAAATCCATTGATATGAATCTTCGTCGGATGAGTGTACAGATGTTTCCATGGTAAATGAACTTGTAATTTTTCTTTTCAAAGAAAGAAAAAGTCAAATAACAAAGATTCTTTTTGTTCACTTACCGAGAAAACCCGTGTGAATTTCAAATGGAAGATTTAAATCATTCTATTCAAATATGAAAGAAGTGCATTTTGGACGAATTCAAAGATTGACTTTACCAAAGCGTTGCTTTTTAAATGAACATTTTCCAATGTAACGTCTCCTAAATGAAACAATTCAAGTAATTTGAAATGAAAAAAAAGAAAAAGGAAAACTAACCGCTCCATAAGCTGATTTTTAATTGATGAGAATCGATATCTTCGATATAATTTCCTAAAAATTTATCCACGAAAAATGCGGTCACATGTGCAAAGACCATTTTGTCTTTGAACTCGACTTTATCTACAACAGAGAAAAGGTCAACAAGGACAGAAGGAAAAAGTTCCTTCTCGAAAATTTGTTCGTCAGTTGAACTTTCCATAAGTCGTTTTTTGTAGAAACTATCGAGTCAAATCGTAAAATTTGCATTAACTTTACTAATTTCGAGATGTCAATTAATTGACGTTGGTCACATGCTGTTGCCACGTGAGAACATTCTTTGATTCTTACTTGGCTTTCGCCATTGTTGGGAAACAATCGATCGATAATCAAATGAAATCTTCCAAAAAAAAACTCTGAAATTTAACAACGAAATGAAGAAACGCTAAAAGAAAATACGTAAAGGAAAATCACTCGTAAGCTTAGACTGCAGTTATTTTTGTAGTTTCAGATATGACACGTTTTCTTTTCTACTCGATGGTGTTAACGAACAGAACGAAAGAGATTTGATAAAAGAGGGAGAGAGAGAGAGAAAACAAAATCAACACATGGCTTTTTTTCTCTTCGTCATTTATTATCGATAAAAGTATAGAACAGAAAAAATGTTTCTTTAAGAGATTCACATTATTTTGATTACAAAAATAGATTTGACTAACAAAGAGAACATTTACAATGTGATCTTCCTTTTTCTGACGGATAAATCATCTGAGAGAAAGTATACTGAGAATGATTGATCTACAGATGTCGTTCTCGAATTGGTCCTTCTACATTCTTTTTGGATTTTTAGTAAATCTTCTAAGCAGTTAATGATTGAACAATGGTTCCTTTGGTAAGTATCTCTCTCTTCTATGTCAATAAAATAAAAGTAGTTCGATCTCTACTGTTGTTTTTTATGCTTTAAAGTTCAAATTTTAATCAAATTAGAGAATTTTGTTCATATAGATTACAAAACAACAAAGCCAAAGATTTTCTCATTACAATCATTCGTATTTAGATGCAATTTTTTCGATTCACTCGTTTATATTCCACATTTATTGATCTTGGTCTACAAAAAAAAGAACTTCTCTAGTTCTTGATCAAGCTCTTCGTGCTTGCATTCATCTGAATGATTTTCAACGGGGAAAAGCTATTCATCAAGAATTACCTCCAAATTTCCTTAACAATGAATACATTCGCACAACTCTCATTCGTTTATATAGTAAAAGCAAGTTGATTGAAAGAATTCTGATGTTCTTTTTCGATCTAATGAACAATACAATGATCGAAGGTAATATCAATTGTATATTTGTTATGAAATCAGATGATTGAATCTGATTTGTAGGTTTTGGAAAGAATAATCGAGAAAAAGAAGGATGTGTCTTTACTTATACTCTGTTGTTTCAACTTTGTACTCAATCATCTGATCATAATGTATTGCAATTTTGTAAAACAATTTGGAAGAAAATGTCAATTGATAATCAAAAGAATCCCTATGTTTCATTTGCATTCTTAAATTTAATCATTAAACATGAACAAATCTCCAATTGGGAAAAGTTTTTTTTCTCAAATGGAAAAGAATAATGTGATTTATACAGTAATGATGTGCTTTTGATCATAATTCTCTATTTTCGTTTTTCTTCAAGGATATCTTTCAAATGGAATGGCACAAAAAGCAATTGATCTCTTTTTTCATCTTGATAAACCTGATGAAATAGTGACGGGAATATTTTTCAATGCATGTGCTCAACTAAACGACAAAAAGGCGTTGGATTCAGCAGAAAAGGTCTTTTCTCGACTTCGTTCTTCATCTGATTGTCTTCTTCAATCAATTCAAAGTTGAAATTCTTTTTGAAAAGATAAAACGAGTTAATGAAATTGTACAATGATCAAAATCAATATGAGTAAACTTTGAAATTATTTCAAAGAATGAAAAATGAAAATATTCAAGGCGATTCAATTGTTTTTATATTATTAATCAAGGTTTGTGCAAATATTCGTTTTTTGTCTTTGTCTCAATCGATTGTGAAACAAATTCCACTAAATTTCCTTGCTGATCACTGATAGATATGTGGGTAAGTTATTGTTCAAAGCCTGATGGAGAGAAAGAATGAAATGACATTTAGGGAAAATGTGGTTTAGTGGATGAAGCACAACGAGTTTTCAATCGAATTGGTCAACCAAGTATCGTCGCTTTTTCAGCTATGAGTAAGATTTCCATAATTTGATAAAATAATGTTGTTACTTCAATGCGTATGGTTTGAATGGAAAAGGAAAAGAAGCAATTGAATTATTTCATCAAGTACCAATGAAAATGCTGGATGATCAGATTTATGTTTGTGTATTAAATGCATGTTCTCATTCAGGTTTAATTCAAGAAGCGGAAAACATTTTCAATGAAATTCCTTATGAGAAACGAATTGAAAGTGTCTATACCAGTATGGTTAGGAGAAGAAACATGTTTTTCGTCAATTGAAACTAATTTTGGAAAATAGATTGATTGTTTTGCTCGTTCATTTCAATACAGTAACTATTGCAGATTAATTCAATCAAATCTGACTTAACTTCATTCATTTAGTGACAATGTTATCAAGCGCCAGAAATAAAAAAGATGCCGTCTTAGCTCAACAACTATTCGATCGGATTCGTCTATTATTTTCGGATGAAAAACAGATTCTTTCCTCAGCAACAGTTGTTTTAGCAAATACCTATGGATTCAGTGGAAATTTAGCACGGACATCAGATCTTCGAACAAGAATGGCGGAATCTGGATTGAAGAAAGTGCCTGGACGATCATCGACAGTTGCCAATGGCGAAATTGTGGTAAGATTTGTAATCAGAATGTGTTTTATTCAAGCATTTTTACGCGAATGAATCTGTTCTATGGACACATTCGGAAAGACTTGCTATTGCTTTTCAATTGATTCAAAATCCTAAACCGTCTTTCATTGAAATCGTAAAAAAATCTTCGAATATGTCAAAATTGTCGTATGTTATTGTCATTGAATTTATTTAGATACAGCAATCAAACTAATAGCTCAAATTCACCAATGTTCCATTGTTATTCACGATGCAAATCGTATTCATCATTTTGATCTCACTGGAAAATGTTCGTGTAACGATTATTTTTGAAAAATGAAAACAAAAAAAAAGAACTAATTGAGAGTGAACAACAATGGGAAGATAAAAATCGATGAATAAATCAATCGATTCAGACCGTATTGTTCTGCTTATGACATTTCAAGGTGATCCACATCGACGAAATGATACTCTCATTCAATTCTATAGTTTACGTATCAAATCTATACAGATTAATGCTGACAATGCTTCTGATGTATCAGTCAACCATACCGAGACTTTTATTTTAGGTGTGTCAGCCTTCTCCCGGGAGCAGAATGGATTTCAAATAATCAATCGAAAGCAGAAATCTTCTTTTTCTACTCATACTAAACAGTTTATTTCAAATATCAAATCTAATCTTCTAACAACTAAAACGATGTCCATTTGATGTAAACATCATTTTTAATCTGTTCAACAGTAAAATCATCAAGTAATTGATTTTCTCTGATGAATTTTGTTAAATATTCATCCATATTATTGTTAATCTTTGGCATCGCGAATGAAAATAACCGTAGTTTATCCTCCGCTTTTGATTGAATTTGAGTTAAAATAAGTCCAACAAGTGATTCGGCATGTTGACAATCTTTGCAATGAAGATGAAGATCTGCCCTTTGATGAATATCATTGAAAGAAAGCTTTTTCAAGCGATCTCAATGTAATAATGAACATAATTGTTGAATTTCTTCATCAGAAATGTATTGCGGATCGAGAAATTCTAATCGAAACAATGATAACGTTTCAATATCCGGTAAAAGAAGCAAAATTCGATGTAAATCTTCGAAAGAAATGGCCAATGAGATTTCTAAATGATAAATTTGTGTAACAGATAATGCATGAAGAATATGTTCATTAATTGTGGTTGTTTTGACCCATTTTTCAAGTGATAAATCCTGTATTTCGAATTGTATTCAAACCAGTTTTTTCTAAAACGAAATGTCAATTAAATGACGAAGATTTCTATTTTGTCATTTTTACTTATATGGTTTAATTGAAGAGATTAAATTTTCGAAATCATTTTCAACTTTGAATATCCACCGTTTTTCCAGCCAATATGTGGAACTAAATTCATTTCGTTCTCCAAGATACATCGGTGTGGGATAATCATCAGCAAAATGAACAGTTTTTTTCAAGTAAAACTTGTCCAATTGTGGTAAATTTGCTCGAAGGAAATTTTCCCATCGTTTAGCATTGAGATATGACATATATCTTCATGTTGGATATTTAATGATAAATTTGTTAAATTGGATGCGAATTTCTTCATAAACTGTTCAAATTCATCAAATGTCATTCGGTAAATGTCCATTGAAAGTTTTGTTAAGTTCTTTAATTGGATCGGTTGTTCAATCGTGTTGAAATTCTCTGGATCAATTGGATTTAAGAATTTCAAATGGCGTACTTTCGGTGTATATGATAATAGAGTAAAGAGATGCTTAATAGAACAGGCATGATCCATAATGAAATCTTCGATCGATGTTTTTTGTTGATCAGTTGCCTCTGGTCAAGAAAATATCAATATCAACATCGTTGGTATCCATTGTTCGATATTTGAGATATTTTAATTTGGATAAATTGAAAATTGACTGATAAATATCGACATGATTTTGTTTTTCAATCCACAAATCAATGGTTAAGGAAAAGAAATTAGGTAAATAAGTTAACTCTTGAATAAGTGATGATAAATGATCTGATTTAATAGAATAAAGAATAAGTGATTGAAGGGATTGAAAAGATGACAAGTGAGACTGGATTGTTGAAATGATTTCAGGTGTATTTTCATTGAATGAATGAATCGATATGATTTGATGACGATTATCATCTACTTTTAATCGTGTAAATGAAGAATTAAGAAGTGATTGAAAACGATGATTAAGATTGAAAAATCGAATAAGCATCTAAATACTCGAAGATTTCGTTGGAGAGATGTTCAATTGTTCGTATCGACATATCTTTTTCGTAGTGAATAAAAATCGGGGAGAAAAGTTTGTTTACTATAGATGTCATTCATGTTTCGTTTTCCAAATCTAAATGTGAATCATCATTTGAATTAAACAAAGAATATCGATCGAATAAAGTTTATTTTCAAATAAATCTTCGACGAAGAAGGAATGGTGAAACTAACAAAAAAAGATTTTCAAGATTATTTCGTCAAATTCGTGGCTGAATGCTTTGCTACTTGTATTCTGATTCTCATTGGCGAAGGTGGAATTGCTAATTATAAATTTGCTCGTCAACCAACTCATTCGACGCTTCCAATTAGTCTTTCCTTTGCTGTGGGAGTTTATTCAGGTTAATATGAAACTGCGAATAAAATTTATTTCATTTCTTTGTTTTAGCTCTGATGATCGCTGGTTCAATTAGTGGTAAAATCGAAATCTTTTCTCGTTATCAGAATCAACTCGAGTTGTTTTAGGTGCACATTTAAATCCGGCTGTGAGCATTTCATTGTTAACCATCAAGAAGATGAAACCAATTCAATGTTTATTTTACGTCGTTGGGCAAATTTTAGGCGCATTTTTCGGTGCTGTTCTTGTTTATACGGTATATCGAAATCAATTTAACGAATTTGATGGCGGAATAAGACAAATGACTGGACCCAATGGAACAGCGGATATCTTTTTTACAATGCCTGGCAAAGGCATTTCATATTTCAATACATTCATTGACCAAGTTATCAGTAC
>CAJNOJ010000529.1:32771-51104 GCA_905250025.1 Adineta ricciae
ATGAAAGAGCATGGCGTTATACAAGAAAACATTTTTTCAATGAACAAATTCAAGATAACATCAACTCTACGATATACAATCGCGATGATAAATAAAGGGTGATGTTCGTTTTGATCAAATACTTTTACAGATAAAAAAATTCTTTTTTATTTCAAATAAAATCCTTGAATAATCTATCGCTTGATTAACAATAAAAAAACACCGAGTTGAAAACGAATTAAATCTCCAAAGCTTTCGTAGTTTCAATAATTTTATCCACAATAAACTAAAAAAGGAAAGAATTCTAGTCGTAAGAGAAAGAAGGGAAGAGAACATACTCGTGCTTCAGCAACGGTTTGATAAGGAATGACTCGAGCATGGATTATATCTTTCTTTGTTATTCCAATTGCATTGGTTTCCTTTTACAAAAAACAAAACAAGAAAATCCAATGAATTTTTATCCAAAGAGAATTACTTTGATAATAAATTCAATATAATTTGGATTGAATTTCACAGTTGGATCTCCTTTAACGTCTTTATAATTGAGAGTCCATTCAACTTTAAAAATTCCTTCTGACGAAGGATCTTCAACTAAGAAAATCACTTGTCTAAAAATACAAATGTCAAAAAAGAATTTTTCTCTTGAATTGAAAAGATTTTACTTTGTCGTTGCAAATAATAGAGAAGGTGGAGTAATTGATGATTCAATATGTGCAATATAACCTTCATTTTCTCCATGAAGAGATTCGTCAAATTTCTAAAACAAAGAAATTCTACTAAATAAAACGATTGACAGACGACGAACATCATAAATGAATTTTCCAAGTGTTTCATGTGCAATTGAAGGTCGAACAATTCCATCTCTTCCAATATGTCTCGGATGTCGAATACGATGAATAATAATTTCATGTGTTGCAACTCTTTAGAAAACAAAATCGTTTTTTTTTCTCCCAAAATATTTCAATTAATTCGATATACTTTTTAATAAGTTTAAATGAAGTACTTGTTAAATCTGCTACTCCACTTGCCGGTCTTCCAACAAGACCAAGAAAACCTTTTCCTAAACCTTTCATAAATCCCTGTGCTCCACCTTGTTTTGCACCTTTCATTGGTTTTTTCACTACACCTTTCACACCTTTAATTACATCCTATTCATTGAAATGAGAAGATCANCTTGACAATGGACAAATCTCGATTGATTTGGCAGATGGCTCACAAGAGAATTGTGATCTACTTATCGTTGCTGACGGTTCAAATAGTGTGGTTCGAAGAGCACTACGACCTGAACATACTTTGAATTTCATAGGTGTTACTTCTATTCTTGCACGTACGCATGCTCTAGATAAACTGCCTGCTCCCCTAGAGAAAACCTTTGGTGGTGCTATTGGCGGCGATGGACATTTTGTTTTCGTTGCATCATCTGATCAAACAAGTGCTCTGTGGGACGTCAGTTATTTATGTGACCCGCCTCGTGAAGCGAAATCGGCTGGAACCATGAATGACAATGAGATCGATGCAGTTTTAGCTGAAGTGAGAGAACGAACGAAAGTACTTAGTGAACCGATTCGTACATTGATAAACGAAACATTGCGAAGTAGCGTTGCTATATTCAAAGCTAAAGATATTGTTCCCTTTCGAAATCATGGATCGGTTATATTTATTGGCGATGCTCAGCGCGCGAGGAGCCCATTTGCTGGCAATGGAGCGAATATGGCTATTATGGATGGATTGTCTGTCAGTTTGGTCCGACGTGAGCAGCAGAACAGAAAAAGGCATAGTATGGAATGAATTCTGATTGATTTAAAACGCAAGGATAAGCTACATACTGTTTTGTATGGAGCGTGTGAATGTAACTTATCTCGACCTCCTATCACGCTCATACATTTATCACATTGGTTAAAACCCAACGCCATCTTTCACTTTTTTCTTACGTACAGAAGGTTGAATGTATTTAAATGTGACTTAATGGCGGTTTAGTATAGATAGTGTCTATCGTCACTGAAATACAATTCATCGATCATTGTTAAAACAAAACCAAAGATTTTCTCATTACAATCATTCGTATTTAGATGCAATTATTTCGATTCACTCGTTTATATTCCACATTTATTGATGTTGGTCTACAAATGAAACAATTAAATGACAAAAAACAGTTTCGGAAGGCACTTTCTTCATTTGACCATTGTTCTACAAAAAAAAGAACTTCTCTAGTTCTTGATCAAGCTCTTCGTGCTTGCATTCATCTGAATGATTTTCAACGGGGAAAAGCTATTCACCAAGAATTGCCTCCAAATTTCCTTAACAATGAATACATTCGCACAACTCTCATTCGTTTATATAGTAAAAGCAAGTTGATTGAAAGAATTCTAATGTTCTTTTCGAACTTTAGTGAAATGTAATGACGTTGATAAAGCACGAGAACTTTTTTCTACAAGTTCAAAAAAATCAATTTTAATGTACAATACAATGATCGAAGGTAATATCAATTGTGTATTTGTTATAGAAATCAGATGATTGAATCTGATTTTTAGGTTTTGGAAAGAATAATCGAGAAAAAGAAGCTTTAAAACTATTTGAAAAGATGTCTGTTGCACCAAATGTCTTTACTTATACTCTTTTGTTTCAACTTTGTACTCAATCATCTGATCATAATGTATTGCAATTTTGTAAAACAATTTGGAAGAAAATGTCAATTGATAATCAAAAGAATCCCTATGTTTCATTTGCATTCTTGAATTTAATCATTAAACATGAACAAATCTCCAATTGGGAAAAGTTTTTTTCTCAAATGGAAAAGAATAATATCATTTATACAGTAATGATGAAAGGTTGAAATATCTATGCTTTGCTTTTGATCATAATTCTCTATTATCGTTTTTCTTCAAGGATATCTTTCAAATGGAATGGCGCAAAAAGCAATTGATCTCTTCTTTCATCTTGATAAGCCTGATGAAATAGTGACGGGAATATTTTTCAATGCATGTGCTCAACTAAACGACAAAACGACGTTGGATTTAGCAGAAAAGGTCTTTTCTCGACTTCGTTCTCCATCTGATCGTCTTCTTCAATCAATTTTCACAATGTATTTTCAACATAAGGATATTCCCAAAGTTGAAATTCTTTTTGAAAAGATAAAACGAGATGTGATTAATTATGGTTCATTAATGAAATTGTACAATGATCAAAATCAATATGAGAAAACTTTGAAATTATTTCAAAGAATGAAAAATGAAAATATTCAAGGAGATTCAACTGTTTTTATATTATTAATCAAGGCTTGTGCAAATATTCGTTTTTTGTCTTTGTCTCAATCGATTGTGAAACAAATTCCACCAAATTTCCTTGCTGATCACTGGTTGCAAAGATCACTGATAGATATGTGGGTAGGTTATTGTTGAAAGCATGGTGGAGAGAAAGAATGAAATGACATTTAGGGAAAATGTGGTTTAGTCGATGAAGCACAACGAGTTTTCAATCGAATTGCTCAACCAAGTATCGTCGCTTTTTCAGCTATGAGTAAGATTTCAATAATTTGATAAAATAATGTTGTTACTTGACTAAATGTCGTAATTAGTCAATGCTTATGGTTTGAATGGAAAAGGAAAACAAGCAATTGAATTATTTCATCAAGTACCAATGAAAATGCTGGATGATCAGATTTATGTTTGTGTATTAAATGCATGTTCTCATTCGGGTTTAATTCAAGAAGCGGAAAACATTTTCAATGAAATTCCTTATGAGAAACGAATTGAAAGTGTCTATGCCAGTATGGTTAGGAGAAGAAACATGTTTTTCGTAAATCGAAATTAATTTTGGAAAATAGATTGATTGTTTTGCTCGTTCATTTCAATTTGATCGTGCACAGCACTTAATTGACGAATTTGAAAAAGATCATTCGCCTTGTCCACATATGTACAGTAAGTATTTCAGATTAATTCAATCAAATTTGACTTAATTTCATTCATTTAGTGACAATGTTATCAAGCGCCAGAAATAAAAAAGATGCCGTCTTAGCTCAACAACTATTCGATCGGATTCGTCTATTATTTTCGGATGAAAAACAGATTCTTTCCTCAGCAACAGTTGTTTTAGCAAATACCTATGGATTAAGTGGAAATTTAGCACGAACATCAGATCTTCGAACAAAAATGGCGGAATCTGGATTGAAGAAAGTGCCTGGACGATCATCGACAATTGTCAATGGCGAAATTGTGGTAAGATTTGTGATAAATTTATTTGTAATCAAAACATGTGTTTTATTCAAGCACTTTTACGCGAATGATCGATCACATCCTCTTTCAGAGAAGCTTTATCATCAACTAGATCAATTAAAAGATGAACTGATTCAACATGGATATCAAGTTGATGAATCTTGGGTCTCAAGACCATTGGTTGATGGTGAAACGAATGAATCTGTTCTATGGACACATTCCGAAAGACTTGCTATTGCTTTTCAATTGATTCAAAATCCTAAACCGTCGTTCATTGAAATCGTAAAAAATCTTCGAATATGTCAGGATTGTCGTATGTTATTGTCATTGAATATATTTATATTCTATTCACATTTATATTTAGATACAGCAATTAAACTAATAGCTCAAATTCATCAATGTTCCATTGTTATTCACGATGCAAATCGTATTCATCATTTTGATCTCACTGGAAAATGTTCGTGTAACGATTATTTTTGAAAAATGAAAAACGAAAAAAAGAACTAATTGAGAGTGAACAACAATGGGAAGATAAAAATTGATGAATAAATCAAACGATTCAGACCGTATTGTTCTGCTTATGACATTTGAATATTCGATCGTTTTTCACTGTTTATCTATTTGAGAGGATAATCATCTTTTTCTTTCTATGATATTTCGAGGTGATCCACATCGACGAAATGATACTCATTCAATTCTATAGTTTACGTATAAAATCTACACAGATTAATGCTGACAATGCTTCTGATGTATCAGTCAACGATACCGAGACTTTTATTTTAGGCGTGTCAGCCTTCTCCGGGGAGCAGAACGGATTTCGAATAATCAATCGAAAGCAGAAATCTTCTTTTTCTACTCTACTAAACAGTTTATTTCAAATTCAAATATCAAATCTAATTTTCTAACAACTAAAACGATGTCCATTTGATGTAAACATCATTTTCAATCTGTTCAACAGTAAAATCATCAAGTAATTGATTTTCTCTGATGCATTTTGTTAAATATTCATCCATATTATTGTTAATCTTTGGCATCGTGAATGATAATAACCGTAGTTTATCCTCCGCTTTTGATTGAATTTGAGTTAAAATAAGTCCAACAAGTGATTCGGCATGTTGACAATCTTTGCAATGAAGATGAAGATGAGAAAAACAAGAACAAATCAGCATTAAGAAATGAACGTCTGCCCTTTAATGAATATCATTGAAAGAAAGCTTTTTCAAGCGATCTCGATGTAATAATGAACATAATAGTTGAATTTCTTCATCAGAAGTGTATTGCGGATCGAGAAATTCTAATCGAAACAATGATAACGTTTCGATATCCGGTAAAAGAAGCAAAATTCGATGCAAATCTTCGAAAGAAATGGCCAATGAGATTTCTAAATGATAAATTTGTGTAACAGATAATGCATGAAGAATATGTTCATTAGTTGTGATTGTTTTGACCCATTTTTCAAGTGATAAATCCTGTATTTCGAATTGTATTCAAACCAGTTTTTTCTAAAACGAAATGTCAATTAAATGACGAAGATTTCTATTTTGCCATTTTTACTTATATGGTTTAATTGAATAGATTAAATTTTCGAAATCATTTTCAACTTTGAATATCCATCGGTTTTCCAGCCAATATGTGGAACTAAATTCATTCTGTTCTCCAAGATACATCGGTGTGGGATAATCATCAACAAAATGAACAGTTTTTTTTTCAAGTAAAACTTGTCCAATTGTGGTAAATTTGCTCGAAGGAAATTTTCCCATCGTTTAACATTGAGATATGACATATACCTTCATGTTGGACATTTAATGATAAATTTGTTAAATTGGATGCGAATTTCCTCATAAACCTGTTCAAATTCATCAAATGTCATTCGATAAATGTCCATTGAAAGTTTTGTTAAGTTCTTTAATTGGATCGGTTGTTCAATTGTGTTGAAATTCTCTGGATCAATTGGATTTAAGAATTTCAAATGGCGTACTTTCGGTGTATATGATAATATAGAGTAAAGAGATGCTTAATAGAACAGGCATGATCCATAATGAAATCTTCGATCGATGTTTTTTGTTGATCAGTTGCTTCTGGTAAAGAAATATCAATATCAATATCGTTGCTATCCATTGTTCGATATTTGAGATATTTCAATTTGGGTAAATTGAAAATTGACTGATAAATATCGACATGACTTTGTTTTTCAATCCACGAATCAATGGTTAAGGAAAAGAAGTTAGGTAAATAAGTTAACTCTTGAATAAGTGATGATAAATGATATGATTTAATAGAATAAAGAATAAGTGATGATAAATGATATGATTTAATAGAATAAAGAATAAGTGATTGAAGGGATTGAAGGGATTGAAAAGATGACAAGCGAGACTGAATTGTTGAAATGATTTCAGGTGTATTTTCATTGAATGAATGAATCGATATGATTTGATGACGATTATCATCTACTTTTAATCGTGTAAATGAACAATTGAGAAGTGATTGAAAACGATGATTAAGATTGAAAAATCCATGAAAATCGAATAGGCATCTAAATACTCGAAGATTTCAATGAAGATTTCGTCGGAGAGATGTTCAATTGTTCGTATCGACATATCTTTTTCGTAATGAATAAAAATCGGGGAGAAAAGTTTGTTTACTATAGATGTCATTCATGTTTCGTTTTCCAAATCTAAATATGAATCATCATTTGAATTAAACAAAGAATATCGATCGAATAAAGTTTATTTTCAAATAGATCTTCGACGAAGAAGGAATGGTGAAACTAACAAAAAAAGATTTTCAAGATTATTTCGTCAAATTCGTGGCTGAATGCTTTGCTACATGTATTTTGATTCTCATTGGCGAAGGTGGAATTGCTAATTATAAATTTGCTCGTCAACCAACTCATTCGACGTTCCCAATTAGTCGTTCCTTTGCTGCGGGAGTTTATTCAGGTTAATATGAAACTGCGAATCAAATTTGTTTCATTTCTTTGTTTTAGCTCTGATGATCGCTGGTTCAATTAACGGTAAAATCGAAATCTTTTCTCGTTATCAGAATCAACTCGAGTTGTTTTAGGTGTACATTTAAATCCGGCTGTGAGCATTTCATTGTTAACCATCAAGAAGATGGAACCAGTTCAATGTTTATTTTACGTCGTTGGGCAAATTTTAGGCGCACGGTGCTGTTCTTGTTTATACGGTATATCGAAATCAATTTAACGAATTTGATGGAGGAATAAGACAAATGACTGGACCCAATGGAACAGCGGATATCTTTTTTACAATGTCTGGCAAAGGCGTTTCATATTTCAATACATTCATTGACCAAGTTATCAGTACTTCCTTATTAATGATTTATATCATGGCCATTACTCATGTAAATCCGAAAACAAACATCTCATTCTTCAAATTCGTTTCCCTTTTTTTTCTAGAAGAAAAATCATCTGATATCCAAAGTGGCGAAACCATTTGCATTTGTTCTTATCATCATTGGAATAACATCTGTGCCTTTTCAGTCAATGCTGGGCCAGCATTAAATCCTGTACGAAACCACTTTGATTTGATAGGTTTTCAATATCAGTGTGAAGCTAGCACGAAGGAGGTAGCGCGAACAAACGATGTGTTAGGTAAAAACTTGTTTACTAAGTATGTCCCGTCCATGAAAACTACACCATTCGACTCAGAATTTAATTCTGCATCGAATGGTGGTACTTTTATTCACCGGAAAAACTTTGGAAAAATTCTATCTGAATTATAAATAGACCTAAACGAAACGAAGAAAGATATAGATAGAAAAATTTCCAAAGTTTGTCCGGTGAATAAAAGTGCCACCATTCGATGCAGAATTAAATTCTGAGCCGAATTGTGTAGTTTTCATGGACGGGACATACTCAGTAAAAAGGTTTTTACCTAACACATCGTTTGTTCGCGTTAGCTCCTTCGTGCTAGCTTCACACCGATATTTTTTGGCGGGTAAATGTATAATCGTTGCTAGTGGTGGCATTGGTGCATTGTCATTTTGTATTGCCTTCCATCGGTTACTCGATGCCAAAGTCCAGCCACCACCATCGATTACTATTTATGAACGTGACACGGCAATCGATGCTGTTGGTCGTGAAGGCTATTCATTATCGATCCGTGGTGATGCATTCAGTGGAGGTATGCAAACTCTACAGAAACTAGGTATTCTTGATGAAATGATTGCTGTGAGCAATCCAGGAGATTATTTTACACTTTTTGATAAGGATTTTTCTCCGCTGGTACAATTTCGAACACAACCTGTTGAAGGCTTACCGCAATCAAACATGCGTATCGCGCGTTCAAAGCTACGAGAAATTCTTATAAAAAATCTTCCTCCGTCCGTTATTATGAACTGGGACAATGCAGTCAAATCAGCACATGAACTTGACAATGGACAAATCTCGATTGATTTGGCAGATGGCTCACAAGAGAATTGTGATCTACTTATCGTTGCTGACGGTTCAAATAGTGTGGTTCGAAGAGCACTACGACCTGAACATACTTGGAATTTCATAGGTGTTACTTCTATTCTTGCACGTACGCATGCTCTAGATAAACTGCCTGCTCCCTTAGAGAAAACCTTTGGTGGTGCTATTGGCGGCGATGGACATTTTGCTTTCGTTGCATCATCTGATCAAACAAGTGCTCTGTGGAGCGTCAGTTATTTATGTGGCTCGCCTCGTGAAGCGAAATCGGCTGGAACCATGAATGACAATGAGATCGATGCAGTTTTAGCTGAAGTGAGAGAACGAACGAAAGTATTTAGTGAACCAATTCGTACATTGATAAACGAAACATTGCGAAGTAGCGTTGCTGTATTCAATGCTAAAGATATTGTTCCTTTTCGAAATCATGGATCGGTTATTTTTATCGGTGATGCTCAGCACTCAATGAGTCCATTTGCTGGCAATGGAGCAAATATGGCGATTATGGATGGATATCAGCTTGCAGACCAATTAATTCATGCTAAAGATTTGAGCACAGCCGTTAGAGTTTATGACGATTTAAATATTCCAAGATCGAAACGTGCCATTGACATTAGCCATCGAAGTATAACTATAGGACATTCACAGGGAATATGGAAATACATGTGGGTTGGAATAGCTCGAATACTTGGATGGTACTTTGGTCTAAGTTACACAGACACTGAAAAATCGAACTAGATGTTGTTTTTGTCATTGTAAGACATTATTTTTCTTAGATCTATACGAACCTATTAGCTATAAGAAGCTTTGTTTTCGTTTCATTTTAATACTGCCATCGAACGTAGATAGTGCAAAAGTGCAAATAGCTGTTCTATCGTTATCACTACTTAACTAATAGAATGATGCATCATTAAAAAAAAAAAGCAGATATGCACTACATTTTAACCTCACACAAGAGAACATTTAACCGTTATATAACGATCTCATAGTACATCGTCCTCATAATTAACAATTGGTAATTTAAATTGATCATGGATTCAATCTCTTTAACAAGTTTTAATCATTGGACGATAATGTGTACTATGTTGAAGACAATGCAACAACTACGATAGTCTAAAGTTTATTATGCGCACAACTCATACTGACCAACACGTTTGAAACGAACGAATGTGATAAGAGAATGTGGAGAGAATGGGTAAAGGTATGGTGTCTATTCTTTTTCACCATTGGTCGGTACAGTAGTGAGTAGTTATGCGACGAACTTTTTATTGTCTCTCGGCGTGCATGGTGAGTAGCAATGAGAGAGAGAAGAAATTTTACTCTTTCGTTTATATAAAAGAAAATGAAAGCTTTTTATCCGTTCTTTTCTTTCTATTGAAAAATGAAAAACATTCAAACAATGACGTATTCGAAGAAAATGGCAAAGATAGATCAAAAGTGAAGTTTCATTCTAATTAATAGAATGGTTCATGATTGCTATTCACTAAAGTCTGAAGTAATAAATCGTCAATGATTCATCTATGTGATTTCTGTCATTTATCAAAGATACTAATCACAAGTGACGTTTTAATAATACTGTTTTTTTTTCTTTTCTCGACTTCCTCGATGTGTCATTCGATTTACGAGTATCATAAAGTCAAAGATTTAATACTTCAATTGACTCTTTACTCTATCTGAAACAGAAATCTTATCATAAATCCGCTAACGTTTAAAGCTCTGTCTTTCAATGAAGAAGTAACGACCAAAACTCGAATACGAAACATCAAACAACTAATTGCACTTCGTCTCGATTTCAAAGGAAAAAAAGAGTTGTATTCCACTTTGATAGTTATTCTGTCGCTCTGGACTTCTCTAATGGCTCTGAACTTGACATGTTTGAATGTGACTGTCCCATTGCCTATCATACCGATAGGTAATAATATGACAATTGTTCCTAGTCATTCCGATTATAATCCAAACGGAAAAGCGATTTCACAATTGATATCATCTTCATTGGCACGTTCGACTTTCTCCACATCGGATATTGAGTCAATCTTAAACACGTTAACATCGGATGGTACGAATTCACTGAACTTACCTGCTCTGACTAGTATGAAACCAGTCAAATCGACCATTATCTATGGGAGCGTCACGTTATTTTTATTTCTAACACTTTCATTGGTATTCTACTGTATTTCATGTACCAACTGTTGTCAAGCCAAGTCAATTCAAGTAGATACCGAATCTTGGTTTGAAAAATCGATAACGTTCTATTTTTCTTGAGGACTATTCACGATCCAAACAGAGAAAATGTTCACGACAATGTGTTTCAGTCGTTGTCATTTTGTTAATTGGGCTGATAGTTCTTGGCCAAATGATTTACATTGCATACTATGTCAATAGAACGACCACATTTCTTGATAATTCGATTCAAGAGTTCAATCAAGAGATGTATCCAAAGGAAATCGGACTTTATCTAGAGCAGCTTCTTCAACAATTAAAAATGCTCGATGCATATTCAATGCCAAGTATGTACGGTTATCAATAATTTAAAATGAACGTTCATCAATCTGTAGACAGTACAATTATTATCGATGCATCTAGATCGATGTTCCTCAAATCGTTCAATGACATTCTAAAAGAGCAGTATTTTCTCAATATAATTCAGCAAACAATCAGTTCTAATGATATGCACATCGACGAATTAAGTACATTAATTGATCAAGAATCAACGTCCTCGCCAGTTGCCACAAGTATCGTTGATGAAATTACAAAACAGCATGAAGAAATGGCTGATGAACTTGCAGTACCACTAGCAGAACTCTGTGCTTTTGTTGATGGAAAAGATACAGATATTGATGCGATAATTTTAGATTCGCTGTCTCTCGTTCACGAGCAAATAACAAAAATAACTAACATAATAGAAACAGATTTTCTTAACTATATGAAACCATGGGCAGATCATGTGTTGATAAAACAGGAACTTGAGAATCAAATTCGATACTATACTCGGCTTGCAGGAACTATTTTACTAGTGCTGATTATTATATTTGGTTTAATTCCAGTTGGTTTATTCACTGTCATCATTTTGTATCATTGTCGGCAAAGACATGTAGTATCAAAATATCGGTTAGTTGATTAAAGTTGTTTTCTGGGGTGTTTTTTTTTTAAGAATTATTTTTAGTAGAAGAGATGACGATGGACAAAGTTCAACCGGACGGTCCCACTCATCAATAGTGCATAGCGACTTTTCAGCTGAATCGTCGTCAAGTGGAACAATATGTTGGTTGCGAATCATCTTCATACCAATAATAATCATCTTAGTAATGATTATTCTTCTTTCAAGTCTATTCTACGCTGTCGATCTCTTTGCGCAAGGTGCATGTCGGACAGCTCACGAGGATGACACGTTTCTTATTCCATTTCTTATCGGTACAAAAATTTCGTTTCGTTTTCCTGAGTTCAAGACTAATTTTTCCATCTAGATGAATTACTTGGATCGAATTCGAGCGATGTGATGATCCCTGGACTAGATATACAAACGACATTCATGAAAATAGTTGATGATTGCCGACATGAAACACATTTCAGTAGGCATTTCTTCACTAGTCATCTACGTCGTCTTCATGAAGACGTTTATAAATCAATGAATCAACTAAATAACAAAATTAGTCAACAATTTAACGCTTCAATAGCTGCTATCAATATCCAAGACGATATAAGTCTTCTGGGCAACCTTAGCTCATTATTCAGTTCAGACAGTATTAGAAATCAAATCGAACAGATCCGTGAAGGTTTCGAAAAGCTGCAACAGCAGTTTAAAAATATAACTGCTGCTACTCCTACAATACCACTTGATACTGTCAACCAAACAATTGATAATGTTAGTATTTGTACAAAAGGAAGATGAAATAAATAAATATGAGATTTCTTTATTGCATTTTCAGTTTGAAGCTTATGTACAAAGGATGATAGAATCAACAGTCGATACTTGTCCTCTACCGTTGGCTACCATCTACAAAACAGACATATTTGTATGCCATCAATTCGCTGCAACGATCAACGGACTCTGGTTCAGTTTATTTCTCTACATGCTTTTTCTTATATTAGGTCTCGCTATCGGTGGTTTATGTGTTTACAAACAACTGTAAGTTCCTTGTTTTGTTCTTATATTAAATACTATTCCTTATTGTTAATTGATTTAGACGGGTAACTGCGAATACTGAATCAAGAAATATAGACTTGATGAGATCTCAGTTCTAATACAAGACCTTTGTTGAGAAAAAAAACGAACTACGAAATGACATATACTGTTGTAAAATGGTTGAAATAAATGTGCAAAATATTTTGTTCGATGACTTATATGCGAAATAGGCGAGATATGTCTAAAGTATGAAATAGCATCTATAGAAAACGCTATAAGTTAATATGACGACCTTGTCAAGTGCATTCTATTTTGTCTCCACTTTACTCCTGTGGCTCTTTTTTATCCCACACTAATATGATGTGCATACAAATAAGTCTGAGCTCTATACTGTGCATCAAGAATCTGTAAACTAGATACTTTTAGTGTAACAAATCTGTACTAGCAGAATACCCTTATATATAGACTCCACAAAATTGCTTACAAGACACGATGCTGCATAGAAGTTTGGAAACGTAATTCAAGTTACAGATTGTAATGACTTAGCATGGATACAACTATGATCGGTGTCTTTTTTTTCTCATTAAACAGGTATGTCATGTGACCCTATAAAATTCCGATAATATTCGGAGAATAACTTTATTTCGACTTAGGGATTGTTAACTAATACTCCATTATTTTTTTAATTAGTAATAGTTTATTTGTTTTGTATATTCACTTTTGTAAAATACATATTGTTTTCTGTTTTTGTATGCACTGTTATGACATTAATGGTGCCTGGCGACGTAGTATTCACCAAAGTTGGTTGTGGTTCCGAGCGAAGAAATCGTACTAAACCCATTTTTTCAACTAACCAACGTCGTCCAGTATGTAAACAACGTTTCGCTTCCAAGCGGAAGTTTGAACCAGTGAGTGTATAAATGTAAAAGCCAATCGTAGCATTCGTAGTGTAAAGGAGCAAAGCTAAATTACTTGCACAGTTGTAAACTACCTGTTCTAGTATGGAAGGTCTATGTCGTGTCATGATTAAACCGAATGCATAATACATGCAAGTGCCCGCATAGGGAAATGAGATTAAAATGGTAATCAATACTTGAAATATTAGCATAGTGGTCAGTTGCCGGTTACTTGAACGTAAACGATCATTTCGTGCAATGTCAGTGTCTGCAACAACACGATTGTGAGCATTGTGAACAATCAAAAGACCAAAAATAAACACCAGCGCTAGCGGTAGAACACAAGCAACGATAGGCCCAAAGAAATTAAAGAAAATAAAGTAATCATAGGACAATATCGTACAAACCAGTTCATAACCGGTCCAAAGAGATTCGACAAAAACGAATATATGTACATGCAGTAGAACAAATACCACACCGATACCTAAACTAACTCGTCGTGCTATTGATGGTGTACTCAGTCGACGAAATCGGCGGGTTTTTGACGATGAAAGAAAACGATCGATACTAGCAAGAGTAGGAAACCATAACATGAGAGAAGATGGTACATATTGGCCAATAACCTGTAGTTTGCAGACGAAAACACTTTTCTGTAACAGATTCACATTCCAGCTAACTGACAAATAGGGGACCAAGATATATACAAAAATTAGAAAAAAATTGTTGATCGAACTGGCCAGAAAGTAGATTGCACATGGATTAGTACGTAGATTGCGACGAGTGAAAACGATGATATTAAACAGATTTCCAAATGCTCCAAATGCAATTTGAAACAATGGAATGATTTGGTTCATCCAAAATGTGGCAAGGTTTATTCTTTGAATCAATTCAAACAGTTGAGTGGACATGGCAAAAATGAGATGAACGACAATCACTGATAATACTCCTCTGCAGTATCAACCTCGAGAATAAAAATAAACACCTACTTGCGTTAATGTACTTGAAAAAATATATAGTATTTTGTGCTGTCGGATTATTTAAATATGATAATATTATATACAGGAAAACCAGTTTTCTATAGTCTGCTTAAGCGTCTTGTGCTTGGTCATGAGACGGAGAAGATTTCGTTTACACTTGTGTCAAATTTGACAGACCATCAGATGATTTATAAATTGAGAAAGAGGAAGCGAGACATTCACTATATAAATAGCATGTATTATACAACAATGATCCAGATAATCTTAGTAGCGGTATAATTTGATCTTTCAATTACCATAAAATTAGACAGATTTATTTTTATAATCGGTCACAAGACAAAATAAGCATCAGACTATAAACAGCTGAACTGAACCAATGAAATACCGAAATAGTCAACTGACATAGATCAGATATTCAAGAAGTCGTCAGATGATAACGATACCTCTCACGCGCATTCTCGCGTTCAAGAATAGTTGAATAATTGTTAAGCTTCTCCAAGTCACTCATGCATGAGTTAAGTAATGGCGAATGTTCAACATTTCAAACATCAAATAAACAGAATACACTGTCGTCATTCAATGATGATGAATGAGATGGTTTTCACACTTGCAATTGTATTTAGTAGCACTACATGGTGTAAGGAAAACAGTTTATCATAATAATGATCTGAACGATTATATTGTGATTTTTTCAGTAGTGCAGATGACTCGAATACCTTCGCCGTCAATCTCTACAGGCATCACTTGTGTAGATGAGAATGAGGGTGACAGACTAACGTAAGTGACAAGCTTGAACACTAATGAATATTCTTGCCAACACACGCTTACCCTCAGAAGATCTATTATAGTCATGTAACAAAATGCTTACATAATATAAACACAAAAAAAGAGAAGTCATATTCACGAACAAGAACAAACAATTAGACCTTTCGCAACAATAATATAAAGAATGCTACACGTTTTTTAGTACGTTTTTCAGCAAAACTTCTTTTACTTGGCGCTATAGACACTGCCATTGTATCTTCCGTTCACTGCTTCAGTCTTAATGTGAATATAGTATCTTTAAAGAAAAGTAACTTAAGTAGCGTTTTGTAGCCAGTGTAAATCTAAAAATGATTCACAGGAAAAAGCGAACACGAGTGAAATAAGAAAGTATTTGAATTGCGAAAAATTCAGAAGACTTCATTTTTTTAAAATTTCTGTTGTTTGCTTCATCTTCTGTTGGTGTGATACCAGCTTCTTTACCCATATAGAGTCTGTTGAGCACTATGAAAGTCAATGTCATATCGAATTAATTCATAAAAATACACTACAAAAGAAAAGTCTATTGTGCTTTCTTAAGATCTCTTTCAATATTGGTTTGATATATATTTATAAAGAACTTTTTGTTAGCAAAAACAATAAGATTTATCATGAGGTTTCAAGCTAAACATAACCTTTTGTGAGAATTTTGTTTTATAATGGTTCATATAATTCTGTAGTACTTTTGGCTCCGCGATCATAACCGCCAGCAACTAAAACTTTTCCGTTTGTCAATGTTGCTGCTATGTGATCAGTCCGAGTATGACTCATATTTCCCGTAGTTATCCAATTTCCTGTCGATGGGTCATACAATTCAGTAGTAATAAGATCGTCAACAGCATATCCACCAGCTATCAACACTTGCCCATTCGTTAATACAGATGCTGTATGATCAAATCGAATATCCTTCGAACCATTAATAACTGTCCATGTTTCTGTAGTTGGATCATATAATTCAGCACGACTTGTAGGATCATGTGATCCGCCAATAACTAATACTTTTCCATTTGCTAACACCGTTGCTGTATGACTTTGTCGTCCAATCGTCATATTGCCAGTATATTTCCATACTTCTGTCAAAGGATCATACAATTCAGCAGTACGAGAATCGCTTCCGCCAACAACTAAAACTCTTCCATCTTTTAACAAACTTGCTGTATGATGTTCTCGTCCACTATTCATACTCGTAGTATTTCTCCATGTTTCTGTTGATATATCAAATAGTTCGGCATTATCTAGATAAACACGACCATTGTATCCACCAGTAATTAAAATTTTGCCGTTCAGTAATACAGTTGCTGCATGTTCACTTCGCGCATACTCTAGCGGACCTGTAAATGTCCAAACACCTGTTGATGGATCATATAATTCCGCAGTATCTTGATAACCACGAGAAGCTTCTCCACCTGCAACTAAGACTTTCCCATTTGTTAATGTAGATGATGTGTGAAATTCTCTTTCAATATTCATGTTACCAGTCAGTGTCCAAGTTCCTGCTGATGGATCATATAATTCAGCAGTTCTTAACTGATATGTACTACCCAATCCACCAGTTATTAAAACTCTTCCATCATTCAAAACAGATGCTGCATGTCGATATCGTGCATTAACCAAGTTACCAGTGTCACGCCAAACTAGATGAAAAAGCCAATAGTTTAAAAGAAATTTCCTTTCTATTAAAAATTAGAAGTATAACTTGAAATGTTACACTTACCATACTGTTGATAGGATGTAGTACTAGTAGTAGTAGTAGACGTTGTTGTGGTAGTGATGTCAGACTTCGATGATTTAAGAATAACAAACTTTAATATGAGCGCAAAACTAATTATAAGTATTGAAATAATAGTTAAAATGATAAAAATAAATTTAGTTCGGTGTTGATGCCACCATTGAAAGCGTTCTATTCTTCTAATAGTAGTATCACTAAATGGATTCGAATTCATCGTGATCTGTAATAAGTTGTTTTTTCTTTTATTCTTAGCGTAGTAACTGAAGATAAAATTTATTATTTCAACAACTCACATTCATGCTTTGTCACATTGATAATGCACTACTGCATTGGTGCATACATGATAACACAAAACCATGGTTATATAAACGGTCAAAATTTAACTGTAATGAGTTATGAAGCTGTTAATATAATTGTAGTTGACTCTCTTTTGATTATGCTCATAACAAGCATTTCGAATGGATTTGTAAATGGAAATATAAACAAAAAATAAGAATAACTATTTGTCAGTTTATTCTTAATTCTCGTCTTGCAAGAAGTAGAATATTGACTCGTATTACATTTCGATTCATTTTCTGTACATGTCGAACGAATAGAAAAACAATTTAGTAATACAATTCACGAAACCGATATTATATCAATTATAAATTCAAAAGAAAATGGAAGATAGATATGATTAGCAATTATGTATTTTATGTCGCCGGTTAATATTATTCGTAGAGGACATGAAAATCCAAATACCCATGTAAAGTCGCTATAGCATTGTACTGTAATGCTGACACTAACGCAGGATATAGTTGAGGTAATATGACTTCTATCTACTTTTCATTTTGCCACAAAATTATATTTCCTAGCTGATGATCTCTATTGAGAACAAGAAATAACCTTGTGAAAATGTTTGTATCCTATCGATGATATAGAAAGAACAAATGTATGATAATCGAAAATATAAATTTCATCCATGTTTATGTCATAGGCAGAATTAAGTTTCAGGCAAAATTAAACTTAGTCGAAATTCGTTCATTATAAAAGGCGCAAAATTGAGATGGAATAACGAACGAACAACTTAGAATTTTTTTGTATGTGAAAAAAAGACTTTATTGAAAAAGAAGCCAAAGCTCACCATTCTCACTTGTTTCTTCCCCCCCCCCTTTTTTGGTCGGGGAAATGAGTTTTACATATGGT
>CAJNOJ010000530.1:0-20953 GCA_905250025.1 Adineta ricciae
ATTCATATAGGAGACAACAATGGTCAACTCATCATGTGTATACCCGGATGTGGTGGTACAGGAAAATCACAACTTATTCGTGCTGTTACCGAATATTTTGTTATTACAAACAGAATACAAAGGATGCGAAAGCTAGCACCTACTGGAATTGCAGCCGCTGAAATTGGTGGTATGACTATCCATTCATTCTTAGGTGAACAACGCAATTCTGGAAAGCCACGAACTATTAAACCAGGCGACTTGAAACTTGAAAAAGAATGGACACTTGTGGAATATCTGTTGATTGATGAAATGAGTATGGTTGGTTTGACTTTACTTGGAAAACTCAATCGAATTCTTTGTGCCGCTAAACATGCCGATCCTCAAATTCCATTCGGTGGTATAAACGTTATATTCTTTGGTGATTATTTACAGTACCGGCCAGTATACGATGCTCCGTTACACACTGACTTTTCGCCGGAAAATAAAAAGAAATTCAATAAATTACCTTCGGAAAAAGAAATACAACAGCGTGTTGCACGTTCTTTAATTCTACAAATTAATTGTGTGGTCAAACTTACTCAACAGATGCGAACTGAAGACACACGATATCTTCAGTTACTTGAACGACTTCGTCAAGGTCAATGTAGTTATGAAGATTATGAATTATTATTGACGCGCGTTGTGGGACAGCCAACCGTATCTCTTCGTGAACCGCCATGGAATCAAGTAAAATATATTTCTCTACTCTAAATAAACATATTTTCTCTGTTTTTCTTTGTTTTAGGCTCCCATGCTTGTATTTAGAAATGAAATACGAACGCAATTGAACCACAGATCAGCAATTCATAATGCAGTAGAAGTCGGTACCAATCTAATGGTATGTGTCGCTCAGGATTTTTGTAAAGGCAAGGCTGTGGAGGAGCCGGCACTTGTGAAAAAATTATTAGAACTATCTGATAGTAAGACTGAACATTTACCGAGTTTGTTACCGTTAGTTCCTGGAATGCCGGTTATTATTACACAAAATATCGCTATAGAACTGGGGTTAATTAATGGTATGAATGGAATCTTTAGACAACTGGTTTATGATCTTGATTCAGTGTCGACAGACAGTCTTTCAAAAACTTTTCCTGTAAACACCCAATATGTCCATAAACCAATATATGCATTGGTCGAAATAAGCAAATCAAAAATTGAATGTAATCTTAAAAATCTTCAACCAAAACTTATCCCAATACCAATAATGGAACAAACATTTCAGGTTGACATTTCTGATATTCTTCCGAAAACCAGCAACAAAAAATCGAAACCAAATAGAAAGGCAATGTTATCGATTAAGCGACGCGCATTACCGCTCGTGCCCGCCTATTCTATCACAACCCACAAAAGTCAGGGACAAACTTTAAACAAAGTTGTAATTGATTTAAAGTTACCAAAAGATACAGATGATATCGCTGCAGTCTATGTACCACTATCGAGAGTCAAACGTTTAAGTGATTTAATTATTTTGCGACATTTCGATTACAAAGTCTTACTGATTAAACCCAGTAAATCTCAAGTCGCCGAGATGCAAAGACTAGATAAACTCTACATCGAAACACAGATGCGTTTTTCAGAGTGGTTCTAACGAATTTTACAGAACACTCCAAATCTTCATTACTTATCATCCATTTTTCGCATGGGATTTATTTGCATCTTTTGTAGTTAAACAAATCTCTTGTATAATTCAAACTTTTTTTTCTATTCATTATTGTTTGTAAATAAAAGTGCAAATTTTCATTCGAATTTTTCCGCAGATGTATTTTTTGTTTAGCTTGTCTGATTTGTATTCATTTACATTCAATATTCACTTGTTTTTTCTTTTCCTTTGTGTAGCTGATCATTATATCATTAGTGTGTCTTTACTTCATATAGAAATAAATAAATACAGTTTATATTAGAAAGTATTTTTCTTAACTGAAACAAAGAAAAACAAATATCAAATTGATAATAATATATTGTATATTGTGATATTTTCAGTCGAGGGTAATGCGAGTCACCACTGACGAGCGTTATTTATTTTTTTGGTACAATTAAAATGGGTAAACTTTGTCGTTATAATCAACGTCTTTGTTTATTTATTTATACATTAAAATCTTCTGCAAAAGAATTATTTGGATTTATTTTAATGTTTTCAGTTATATTTATATCATTTCTTTGTTTATTTTATTTCTTATTTTTATCTGAATTATCACAATGTTCAAATTTATTAAATACAGCTGAAATGTTATCTGAAATGGCATTAACAAAATTTGATACACATGAATTAATTGGAGCTTCGGTATTTCTTGGTCCATTTTCTTTTACATTATTTATTATTATTGTTGTATTTATTTGTATGAGTATGGTTTTTTCAATTATTCGAGGGAATTTTCTTCGAGCAAGAGAAATTATTGATGAAAAAAAATCGAGATTTATTTTCATTTATGTTTCAAAAATTTCAACGATGGACAGGTGAAGAGAATAAAGAATTTCTTGTTATATATTTGATTTTCTTATTTAGGATGGAAAAAATTATCAGAAGAAGATATTTATGCAGAAAGAGATGCTCAAATGCGTGTACAACATCGGGAAATACTTGAGCAATTTCCAGAAAAAATCGATCAATTATTAAATGCACTTCATCGTGTATGTTTATTTTCAATTTCTTTTTCTTTTCGAATTAAAATATTTTCATTTTTATTTATTAATTTATAGATTTATATTGATGATATTTAACAAACAAACAAATAAACAGACACTTTATTTTTTTTCTTTGATCGACTAATAATAATAAGATTTTATCCACCCTTAAACCTAATAAAATAGAACATGTTTTTCAGCATTAGAAAAGAAAATCAGTGTGGATTAGTCAATTCTCCTGAGATATAAAGCCAATGCTTGAATTCATCACTGAGAACAAGTACAAGTGATGAACTGATACTGCGATACATGTTTGATAGATTGCCCTTGAAAAAACCCAATGGACTTTCAATTAAAGCAATTTTACGAGCACAATCCCATGCATTTTTATAGACGACATCATGGCGACCACTTTGCATCATCAGACGACTAGAGAAAAAATTTTTAAAATTACTTTTACAATTGTAGTCAGACATCGGTTTTAACTTACCGTCGAATAGTATCAATTGGATATGCAATACATTCCGCTGATGATGTAGTAAATTGTGCACAGAGAAATAGATAAAGAATATGTGGTCTTGAATTATCAGCAAACAAAAATTGTTTTCCTTGGAAAAAAGCAAAGAAGATTTATTCTGTAAATTATTAAATTACTTTCATACCAGCATCGTAACCGCCAAAATAAAATGCTCGATAGATGAAAATACCAACTACACTGATGGTGAAACCACGATAAACGCCTAATCAATATATTCGAATGTATTACTCTTCATTTTCTCCACTAGAACAAACCTAGAACGCCATCCGTTTTCCAAGTTTTAGCAAGACAATCAGCTGTGCCTCTAAATTGTCGTTCATTAACAGCTTTACCGATATCGACAGCGAGACGTGTTCGAGCAAATTCCAAAGGATAGAGAAAGAGCGAACCTGTGGCTCCAGCCATACCACCGGCGAATAGATTGCCGAGAAAGAACTTGTATGGATTTATTTGTGGATTATAGTTAGCGAATATGTTTTCATAACGCTCTTTGCAGACAAAATTCATCGCTTGCTTCAAAGAAAAAAGTAGATGAAATGAGAATAATAGAGAAACAAAATAAGTGAAGAAATCTACCACGGGAAAGTAACGTATAACGCTCGCTAAATTACCACGCCATAGAGATAAGACTCCCTCCTCTCGAATGCATCGAACGAAACAATCACTAAATCCTTTGTATTTTCGTCCCATAACAATTTTTGGATTGATATCTTGAGTTTGTAGTAAAAGCTTTACACGTTCCATAGGTGCAAATACTGTTTTTGAAACGACTCTCTATACTCAAAACAAGAGAATATTTCGTGAGAAAATAATTGAAATACATACCGCTAAAATTGAGAAATACAAGAGTAAAGACAAATCAGATACATCCTAGAATTGTGAACGAACCTGTTCCACCCGCTAGAAAAAGTAACACGATATCTTTCGTAGGAGTCATCGATCGATCAGAACTTCCTTTTGATCTATCCATTTCAATCTAAAACAAATGACGAGAGCGAGCAGAATAATTTATCGCGATTATAATTTAGTCCAGAAAACGAAAGTCTACTTGTATTCTCTCCGAACATCATCGATAACTTATTAATGGATCCAAAAACATTATATTTCAACCGCCACTAAACTCTGATCAATCAACAGAAACAGACTTCCAGCTAATCGTATTTTACGATGAGATATATTGCTGATGGATCTAACCATAGGCAAATACAATTTCGTACTCCAAAATGAGAAAAAGAAAGCATAATATATTGTGGTGATATTTCTATCAGTTCTCATTGTAGAAGCTATAGCTTAGCTTAACAAGATCCCCTCTTAAAGTTCACTACAAAAACATCAACAACAAAGTGTATACAGATTTCTTTTCCCTAGCACTGATCACCCATAATTTCTTGATTATAAGTTATACATACTTTCTTCTTACAGTTTTGTGAATAATTGAACTCGACATCTTTTAAATTTAAGTTGAAATCTGTACGATACGAATTAGCAGAAGTATTATCAAAACATTGGCAATATTATTATGATAAAAAATACAAACACGTTTTATATTAAAAAATTCCCTCGACTGAAAGGAGGGTCATACGAAAAAAAAAGTTTGTATGTTTGTCTGTTTGTCTGTTTGTGTCAGGGTCAAGGGACAAAGGTCAAAAAAACATTTTTTTTTGAAAATGCTCAAAACTTCATGAAACATCGTTTGGGAGGGATCCTGAGGCTCTCGAGGTTGGCTGGAGGAGGGATGAAGGAGCAGGGACGTGACAGAAATGAAGAAAACATTTCTACCGCGCCTGAGAGGAGGGCTACATAGAAGAGTTGATTACGAAAAAGTAAAAATACACTCGGTTGACTGTCGCATACTAAAGGCCAGTAATCCAAAAATACATTCATTCACAAGTTACATACTGGAGAGCAATCTTAAATGCTGAGCTTCGATATATTGAAAGTTTTTGTAGGCCTGGCCTTTGAGCCTTTTAATTAAGGAGATAGCCTCAAATGTTCAGACGTTGATAATTTTAACTATGAGATGCTGATGGAATGCTAATTAATTTTCGATACTTTTTAGTAGTACACGGGTAATTATATGATAGATAGGGACAGCTTTGGAGCGGCGAGTTGTGAGTGGCGCCCCTGTGGGGCGCCGACGAACAACGAGTTGCGCCTGGTAACCTAGCCAGTTACGAAAGTATCAACAATGCGACACGTTAGAATGCGAAATATATACAGAGTCTTATTTGATCTTACTGAAATTATCTTTCTTTTAGAAAAAGGAGGACATGTTTAAAGGTGTAAATCCATAAGTCATTTATAGCGGACTTCTGCTTCCTGTGAAGAGTAATTGTCAGTCAGGAATATAAAATAATTAAAAGCAACACAAGTAGTCCTTTGACTCTTTTGAAGACTGTGAGGCGAATGAAGATCAGTCTCTGAGGACCCTTTCAAAGGTTATACTTCTGTCTTTTTTTTGCATAAAACGCACATAAGACTATTGTATTTTGAGTCAGTGGTTCAGTCGAGGGCATAGCGAGTCTGCCTTGACGAGCGTTACTAGTGTTATCTGTCGACAGCAGAGGTATGGAAATGTTTATTTTAACGGTCAGATACATGTAAAAATAAATTAGGATCGAATAAAGAGACAATAATGACTTTTCGAAAAAAAGTGTCACACCGTTACGTTTATATTTTGGCATTTATTACCTCATAAAAGAAGATAGGAGAATTTTCTTTTCACCATCGTGTAGCGCGTAGAAAGCTCTATAAAACTGATTATTACCTATCTACATTTATATTTTAAGTTTCGCAGGAAATCAAGGATTAATCATGGGCAATCGAGGTTGAGGGTCCTTTTGTGTCACACCGTTACGCTTGGTCAAGCAGAATAACGCATTGGAGTGGATTGTTCGATGGAAACCAGGAGAAAATATGAAGGTCCTAAACGGTATTTTGGTGTATGGGGTGATGTTTCGTGTCACTGACGAACATCCAGGACGATTACCGCAAAATAAATGGTGGAAGAAAACACGACCTGAATATTGGGACTTTTTCTAATAACACCTCGAATGAAAGAGATTTTTTTATTGAAATGGGAATCTATTCAAACTTTTGTAGTTACGTGTGACGATTTTTTGATGGAACTACGTCGATATTGATTTCTTCTTCTTAAATCGAATTATTTTGATACAAAACACGTGTTTATATACTTGTTTACACAGAACAGAACGCAAGAAAATATCATATCAGAGTACATAAGAATGTTCTAAAGTAAAGATATGAGAAGGGTAGTGCACCGGATAAGAAAAGTCATATTACGCGTACAGCGCACGCCAGAGAGATTGTCACATTAAGGTTAAGTCTGAACTTTAAGACAAATACATTCTCAGACAAGTGCGTGTAAAATGCAGATGATGATATCAGCAATCATGAAGAGCTCGATTATTCTCACTACAATCCATTATAGAGATTCGTTTTGATTGTAGAGAAGTTTAAAAATCATTTACAAACCTTCAAATTTACCACCTTATACACATAAACAAAGCGATTCATTAGTTTGTTGCCTGTTGAATGACGGTTCAAACGTTATAAGAATGAAGGTTCTACGACTCACTGCAAAAAAAAGATAGAACTGCAAAATTGGATGTCAGATTCGTGCAACTCCTTGTGGTATGGATTTCCTGAGTCAACATGTAATATGTGATAAGACTCTAAATAATTCTCTCTATACTCAATTATACATGAGAAATCTGAAAATCAGATTTAAAAAAGTAAAAATAGAATGGCGATGAGCTGAGAATTGTTTAATTTTGAAATCCCGTCAATATTTGCATTACTGGCAGCTAACGTCTCATTGAACAATGTTTTCTATGAAATATAGGGAAGAAGATCCGCTGTATGTTCATTGCACAACACCACATTGTTCCATATGAGACACAAATAAAATGGAGTAAAATTTGAAGAAATGATTATTTAATATTTTGGAAAAAAGTCTTGAAAGGGCGAATGAGTTTTACTCAAAACACTTTTGAAATAGAATCATTCGATAAATAAACTTTTCCATTTATTCTCTCCCTAAACTATTCAAAACAATTTCCTTTTCTCTCAAATTATGACAATACTAAAATAAAATCTGACTTCTGTTTAAATATTCATTAAAAAAAGTAATATCTTTTATAAAACTCTTCATCTCACTTCGCAGAATCGAATAATTTACATTTACATCTTTGTACTTTGTCGCTCCTATGAAAGTAAATGTTGAAGCACGAAGAACAGTTTTTTTCTCTTTTCTCTTCGTTAGGGTTTTCTCTCATTTATAATTTCTTCATCTTTATTTGCTATTTTTCCAGTATTCAGTATTGGTCAAAGTTTGGAAGCTAATTAATATTTGTTTATAAGTATTATTTTAGAAATCAATTACAAATCGACACTGAAAAGTAGATCAAACAGTTTAATTAATAGCACATTAAATTGTGTATCATCGGCTTGTCGAGAAGAAGATGACAATGAGTGTGAGACGTTTAATTCGTTGGTTTCATAATCGGATTCAGAATTACAATCTTTTCATCACGGGTGAAGATGAATATGAAGATAACATTCATCAGTCAAAAGATCCAACAACAATTCTCAAACAACAACGATATACAACTTGGCTTTATATTTTTCTTCTTATGAGTAAGTCAAATCATGTTGTATCTCTTGTTCGAAATATAGTTACTGACAGATATATATATATATATATATATATATATATATATATATATTACCGAGAATTTGATTTGACTTTTAGTATTTCTTTATACACTCTTCTTTATCGCATTACTGAGTCCTCAGCGTCGAACAGTGATAATCGAAAATATCACTCCAATTGTCTTCAAAGAACTTTCTTCTGAACATGGTGAAACACTTTCTTGTCCGTGTTCAACAATTACGACGACATATAAAACCTTTGTTACAAATAATATTTCATCGCATCCTGTATGTTCAAGTGTTTTTGTTAGTAGAGAATGGATTGAAGCGCTCTATATAGCAGATGCAAGTCGATACTTAGTGATAGACTTTCGAACAACAGCTAAATCTCAAGTGAGTGTATTTCTAATATAAATCACAACGACCAGATTAGGAGAACATAATTTCAATTCTCATGATCATTCTGTTAAACTCGATATGTATATTGCATTGTCAAGGATTATTCTTATTTCTGGATATTTGCCAATACTCACTATGAGAAAAAAATATTGACACAAAGTTAACTCTCAGTAGCGCTACGATTGAATAAGATCATTTTGAATCAATATCTCTCTTCACTTTTAGTTTGATCTACTAGCCGCATTGTGTACAGCCTCAAAAGATGCCGTTTTTCAGGCATTAAATGATATCGACAATCAAGAACTAGTCACCGTCCAACTTCTTGAAACAGCAAACGTTCAATCTCAAGTCGAAGCAAATGTTGATTTCATTTTAGCGATGGCATCATCGAAAATCACTTCAATTTTAAATTTTCTCCAAGTTTTATATCAATCAAATACTTTAGTTTCCGCTCTGAATACAAATGCACTGGTTACTTTCTATGATTCGAGAGCTTTAGG
This sequence comes from Adineta ricciae, assembly GCA_905250025.1. Taxonomy (NCBI): domain Eukaryota; kingdom Metazoa; phylum Rotifera; class Eurotatoria; order Adinetida; family Adinetidae; genus Adineta; species Adineta ricciae. The sequence continues at coordinate 8,755 of CAJNOJ010000530.1, forward strand.
TACTTTTCCTAAAATGTATATAGATCCTACATATTATTTGCATTTAACGCCTAATTACACCAATTTGGAATATGCTTTATCTTGTGCTTACGGTAATTCAACTGCTCCAGCTGGCATTTTCACAATGCCAAATCCGCAATACAAAGAAAATCATCAGAACTGGGCTCATGCTCCAGTTTCCTTGGCACCGTATGCTTTCAATATGATTGATGGCTTTTTTGGAGGATGTACTCCACTTGACGCTCTTCTTGCAAGTACCCTTGATTGTCTGTATAAAGTGAACTGTCTCAAAAACATGACTGGTTACTTTCCACGTCTTGATGATGTATGTTTTAGATCATTTGATTCAGTAAATAATTGTCTTCTTTCAGACAAAATCATTTTGGAACAATACACTTCCACCTTCAGAACAACTAAACATTTCTGTGAAGAATTTAATCAAAAGTCTTTTTATTGAAGGACGATCGACAGAAGTCAATTACATGAAATATTTTAATCAATGTTCTCCGTCATTCTGCACATATACAACAACAGATCAAATTAATTTTTCTTATATAATTACTCTTCTAATTAGTCTTTATGGTGGTTTAACTGCTATACTTCGATTCATTGCACCTGTTTTGATAAATGCGATACTAATCGTCAAAAATCGTACTCTAAAGATCAATATTAATCATCGTATGTTGATTATTATTCAAAATGTCCTGAATAATTTGTTTTTGTAGAGCGATGTTTAACATCGATTCACAAATTGGGCGAATGGATAAAACAATTGAACTTATTCAAATCAGTTGCTGATCGAACAACTGATGATATTAAACAACAACGTATTACAACACGTCTTTATTTGATTCTGTTCACAAGTAAAAAATTTTGATTTCAGATTTATAAGAAGAAGAAAATGAAAAATAATACGCAATAAAATCAAATGTTCATTTTTTTTGTAGGTTTAATTCTTATTTTCTTATTGTATCATTCATTCAATACGCAAACAGTTATAATGGTACAATATAATCCATCATTTCTTACCTACAAACATTTACAAACAATGTATTTGAACACATTGAAATGTCCTTGTTCGAAAATAGCAATGCCCTATAAAACATTCACTTCATTATCACCTACTTTGCATCAAATTTGTTCAAGTGATTTAATTGGTGAGTCATGGATTTCATTTCTTGTCGAAGTGGGAACGTATAATCCTGAAAATACATGGGTGACCGAAAGTGGCCGATATTTCCAAATGTTATCGTCTCTCTGTCAATTAATTAAACAAACAATTGATGAAAATGTTCGCCGTTTTTTATCACAAACTTTTGCTACGTCACATGTACTTATTGAACCTGATTTTAATGCTCAATTAAATGCAACTATTTCACAATTTACACAATCAATAAACATTAGTTTTAGTCTTTTAATCGAAGTAATGCGAACTTTTATGCAAATAGATCAACCTTTGACAATATTCACAACAGCAGATTATTCACAACTAATCCCATTGATTGTTGTGAATAATAATACTGGTCAAGATGAGATACAAGTATGCCTTTTCTTTTCTAAAACGATTTCTTACAGTACTCAAATACTTCGTTTTGAATAAGGAACTTTTATTTTCCTCGTTCACATTACCATACATAGTAGATGATCAATCAAGTAACGTGAGATGTCTGCCTAAAAAAGTACAAATACGTGAATACGAACACGAAAATCAAGCGTTAACCGTATTTATGAACATCACAAAAGAAAAACTTCACTTACGCGCAATAGCAATCTGAGAATGAGGAAACGACATCTCCTCTCACAGAACTCAGTGAGAGTGTCCACCACCGTCACTTCTACTCAATATACTTTGTCGCGAACATTATATGTATGATCGAATGCAAAGATATTCTTTTATTTCAAGTACACTTTCTACTCATATTTACACAGCCTTCGATGAAATAGTAGTTTCTTAAATTGTGCAGAAAACTTTGAATCTTAATCAATACGAAAACTAATGTTGTCTTTTTTTTCATCCAGATCAAATTTCAGTGGAATACATTACTTAACGATGACGTCTTCGACACAAATTGTGTTTGTGCCTTTGATACTCAATGTCGAAGTCCACTGCGCGTCAAAATTATTGATACATTAAGTATCTTGACTCAATCACTAAACTCCTGGTCCGATATTATCGGTTATAGGCCATTAGGTATGTTTGAAGGATGTTTCACTATTGATTCACTTCTTTTATCAACACTCGAATGTTATTTTTCAACCCTCGATTGTTTGCCGATCATCTTATACAATTTAAATCAAGCGAGAATATCCACAGAGATACCATGGATCAATGTTCATCCACTCTTTTATCGTGAAACATCAACTCGTTTTGCTCGAAATACTTCACTGAAATTGATATTAAAAGAAATCATGATTGAACAATGGAATCCATCATTCTTATTCAATGATTATTATGATGTTTGTGCACCAGATTATTGTACTTATTCGGAGACAAAATATGGTGAAAGTTTCATTGAAATTCTGATCGCATTAGTTTCCATGATTGGTGGTTTGATGGTTGTGCTGCGCATCATCACACCTCTACTTATCAAATTGATCTTTCGTGTATCACATCCACAAGTAAAAAATCGACAACCAGGTAAATGAGAACATGATTTCTAATCAATCTATTGATTATTTCAATTTTTATGATTGAAATCGTTTTTAAAATATGAAACTTCATTCGTGATATTTATAATATTAGATGTCTGTTGGCTCTCTTTTGTCTATAGAACGTCGTAACTTATCCTATCGATTCAAAATCAATCTGAAAAAACTGAGTATGTTCGTCCAGAGTAAACTGCTGAATCTAAATCTGTTTCCACCATGGACTTTTGGAAGTGATATCGAGCGAACCACAGCAAAATATTATGGTCAATTATCTACTCGTCTTTATATCGTTGTTCTCGTCCTCAGTATTGTCATCTCTGCTCTCTACACAGTTATTCGACCTCAAACATTGACGAAAACATTTGTCAATCCATCCTTCGATACCTATTCTCGTCTCATTCGAGATCACAAAAATGAACTTCAATGTCCCTGTTCGACGATTTCATCACCATACAAAAACTATGTTGCAATACAACCCATAATTCATCAAGTAAGATGTGCACAAGAGAGAAATTTACTAATCCAAATGTTTTTATAATTCATAGATTTGTTCAAGTCGTTTTGTTTCGAGTGCATGGCGAATGAATCTTACAAACGATCTCACTTCTGATTTATCTACTTATGATGAAAAAGACTATCGACGGTTTCTCTCAGCTCATTTGCAATTTCTGACTCAATTATGTGAACTTTCTAATCAATCAGTGGAATATTCTATTCAACAAAGTCTTTCTTCACTTTTCATCACCAATCAACTTTTGTCAGAAACATTGTTTGTCCCACATATTGAATCTATGATTAATATGACTAAATCAAGTGCACCTGTAACACTTGCTCGTCTTCTCTTTCTTTTACGATCGACAAGTCGTGGAAATGCATTTGTTTCAACATATGGAACAAACTTTCATTATATTATTCCTTTTTATGTCACTTTAGGAAAGGTTGTTTGTCACACTGAAGCAGCAATTTATGACAATAATTGTTCATGTGGATTGAATACAACTTGTACTGTACAAGCCAGCTTCACTACAGCAAATTCATCAAAACCTGTTCCAATCGACGGATTGAAAATAGGTTGTACACCAAGTGAATCATTTTTAGCATCAACTCTCCAATGTTTCTATAATTCATCATGTATTGATCTCATTTATGAAATGGCAAACTCTCGTATGAGCGATATTCCTGATCCTTTGAACACAACTATCAGTCGATTTTCAGTAAATATGACTGTTGCTGATCTTGTCAATGAATTATTTGTTGAAAGATGGTCAACAATAATGGATTATTCATCATATTTTCATATATGTTCACCTAAATCCTGCTCATATACTTACAGACAACAGCTCGATTCATTTTATACAGTTACTTATCTTCTTGGTCTTTATGGTGGACTTTCACTTATTCTTAAATGGATATGTCCAAAAATAATTTATCTCATGATGAAATTCTATGAAAATCGAAAGAAACGAAGACATTTAGTCGAACCAATACGCAACATTGAGACAACAACTAATGGTATAAAACGCAAGTCTTTAAATACTCATCAAAAGACTACTCCTTTGGAAACAAAACCAACGGTTTCAATACAGACGTATAACTTTTCTCTATTTCATTGATATCATCATAGGAAATTCATACTTTTTTGTTAGGATAAATTCATTTTGGACATCATTGGGCTATTGTGGATTGGGTTTAGTGTTGTTTGGACTTATTGCAACACTTCTTATCGCTTCAACTTTTTATTATATTCGACAAAATAACAAACAATCTAAAACAATAAGTATAATATCGAAACGATTGTTGTGTATTTTATCTGATTGACTGTTTGCATAGACGATGTCTCCAATAGAACTGTTAATTTCAACATTAGTATATCTAATAATGTTACCCTGGAAGTTTTCAATACAACCAACACTTTTACAATCCAAGGTGAGTCAAATGAATAAATCTTACGTGCGCAGACAATAGGAGGAAGCTCGAATGAATTTTTAGGTCAGCCTAAATTGTATTTTTCATGAACCCGTACCTAAAAAATACCTCATTAATTGTTTCAAAACAGCTGGCTACGAGAATTATTTGTTTATATCGTTGAAGATTACAAATAGAGAAATTCTTTTCCGGTCATGTACATATGGAAACGCTATTTAGGATAAATGATAAATATTCAAATTACATTGGCCAAGACCCATAGAATGCTGTTTTTATTGAGGATAAAGTGACTGAGAATCACTTCGTGTCTATATAAGAAAAGCTCATAAACAGCTGTAATCAACATCTAAAACGACGCACTAGGTTGTCTGTACAAACACTATGATTTCTAGTTTTTATAAGATTAAAATTCATGATCCATCTGAATGCAAAACAGTCTTCATGGTGATTTTGACTAGGCGATCGATAATTGCATCAGACGACTATTATAACATCCGTTTGTTACTTATATCAGGCACTTCCATAAATTCCACCCTTCGCTATATCGTACTCTAAAATGCGTAGAAAACTCGAGTTTTTAAAAGTGTCTGATGTAAATAATAAGCGAACGATATAGTAATCTCAATGGTGAAATGATTACAAAAGATAAGTTCCAGTACGTGTTGACCTCGATAGTTGAATGAAATTTAATCTCATGAAATAAACAAGAGATTTCTGTAAATACTTTTAAGACAAGATCTTATGTACAAATTTCATATTATTCTGTAATAATCACATTAGTTAAATGTTTGTACAAACTGTTCGTTTTTGTGTCTTAAGATTTTCGCGAATATCTTGCTGAGAAAATATTTCAGTAGATCAGTTTGATTGAAAGCGTGAAATAATATAAGATATAGTCAAAATCAATAATCACCAGGAACTTTCCAAATTCATATTCAGAGAACCCAATACATAATTTAAACTTGTTCTTTTGATAGACAATTCCTCGATACTGTACTCAACTTACATATCAGCGTTAACTACGCGTAGTCCAAAGTATTGTCGTCAAACTTTTTGTACTGGATCACTTTATCATTACCAAGCTTTATTGATTAATGTGTCTACAAGTGGATATTATAGTATTGCATCAGGCGGTGGGTTGTATGTATATGGGTGTTTGTACAATGGCACTTTTGATCCTTTGTTTCCTTCTGAAAACTTAATTGTTGAGAATAGAGAAGGTCCTGTGCTTGGGCAATTTGGAATCAAATATTTTTTTCAATCTACAGAAACATATATTTTGGTTGTAACAACACAATATGCAGGTGATACAGAGGTATTTTGGCTCTTCGGATTCGGTGTTGCACCAATTACTTATAATCAACTAAATCTAACAGGTAAGAACTTGAACTATACATATACGTATAATTTGAAACTTGAGTAATTGAAAGTTTGAATTCAAGTTTCACATTACTGTCTCTTTTTTTAGTTCTTTCTGAAAAGATAAATCATTTATTTTCTGTGGATAGATCTGCCAGTTGTACAATCAACCTATTCATCAGCCTTGACGGATTTTAGTCTAACATATAGTCGTTCATATAATAGTTCAGAACTGATCTACTATTATCAAGCTATTCGAATTAATGTAGCAACGAGTGGTTATTATACCATAGCATCGAGCAGCCCTATGGATACTTGTGGATATTTATACAATGGTACTTTCGATCCTTCATTCATTTCTCAAAATTTAATCGTTGCGGATGATCTTTATATGGGGTATCATCGCCTTGCACTGGTATATTTTCTTCAGTCTGCAGAAACGTATATCGTAGTCGTAACAACAGCGTATCCGTTTGATATAGGCACGTTTTCACTCAATGGATATGGCCCAGGAACCATTGTTTATAATCGACTAAGTACGACAGGTAAGAACATTAGCTGCGCAAGGAATGATCAAATAATCTTGCTAATTTTGAGGAGAATTTCATAAGTAATTGTTACTGCTGGGAACAACTGTATAGTTTGCACAGAAGAATTTTTTTCATTTTCCTCTTATAGAAATATGTAGAATAAGCATCTGACAGTTCAGTCATGATGTCAACTTTTCATCTGTAGAAATCATATGCTCATGAAAGTGATTTCGTTCAGTGATTATTTATGATTAGGAGTATAACGTATACGAGTGGGTAACCAGAAATGACTCGTTTCAATTTCATTTTAGTTGGATTAATCACATCAGAGGAGATTCTAACTTGCTCATCTTAGGCAAGGAACAGGAAACATAAGAATATGTGCAATGTTTTTCAACGAGTATGACATGAAAATAAATCAAAGGCCTATCTTACGAGAGTCGATATATTTGGAGTTTGATTGACTGAACTTATCTACAGACCTTATTGACTTCAGTCATCACTTCCAGAATATTTCGAAACGTTGAAAAGAAGATCTATTTTCTAAATAAAGAGTTTTGAAAATGTCATTTGTTTCGTTCTATTGAATCATCTTTCTGAGAAACAAATAAAATATTCAATAAATAAAGTGCCTAAATGACGAATAGATTCTTTTATGTTTTCCAAATAATCTAAGACACATCGGCTGTTCAATCGAACTAACGCAAAAGCAAATCGTACATTACGAATTTTTCCATACTTCCTTTGGATTCTTCCACAATAGTTAACCTATTTATTTTGTGTGTAGATCCTCCGAAAATACAATCAATCTATTCGTCCGCTTTGACAATATATAGCCCAAAATATTGCCATGACAGTAGTTATTGTTCTGAATTTATGCATTACTATCAAGCTATTCAAATCAATGTTTCAACAACTGGCTATTACAGTATTGCATCAGAAAGTGATATGTATACATATGGGTATCTGTATAATGGTACATTTGATCCTTCATTCATTTCTCAAAACTTAATTACTGGGAATGACAACAACACTGGATATAGCCAATTTAGATTTGTATATTATCTTCAATCTACAGAAACGTATGTTATGGTTGTGACAACATATATTATATATGCTACGGGAAGATTTTCACTCATCGCGATTGGTGCAGGAAGGGTCAATTATGATCGACTAAGTATAACAGGTTAGTACTTGAGCTGTGTGTGATTAAGTGTAGCATCGAAACGTGAAGTTGTTGAAGAAAAGAACGTTTGAAATCAATTACCAGAGAGCGAAACGAAACAATATTTAATTCCCTTGTCTTGAACTTTTATGATATTACAGAAAGTGGCACTGAGAATATGACATTTATCAAGCCCTTTTTCAAGTTTGGAAGCTCGCGAATGTACAGAATGAGTGAATTTCTTTATGTAGGTCTATGACATCTAAAACTCATGTTTTGTTATCTTAAAACCACTTTTCCTTCGTTTCCCAAACTTTTATTATGTGACGACGCTGTTTATCTCCTCAAGGGATAACCGAAACACATCTTACACTCAAATCACATAGATTGCTGAAAGTTTTGACAAATAAAATAGTTTCGCTTTTGTGTTAAGTTTATTACCAGTGCGGTTAATAAACAAGTCAAGTAGGTAACACTAGAGCTTCAAATATAGTCTACCCTTGTGCTTATACCAGTGTCAAGTAGTTTAGCTAAACGATGACAGATGATCCTGTAAGTTCTCAGTGAAAATATTATCATTAATCGTCATTGTTGACGCGAACGAACATTTTGCTCATAAGTGTTGTCTTGTATGAAATCCTTCAGAGTATTTTGTGTCGTTTCATAATCGCTTTTTATTTTTTCTCAAAATACAACTCATTCGTATCCTTTGTCTAGGCTCTTCGAGGATATATTCGATCTATTCGTCCGCCTTGACGAATTCCAGTGCAATATATTGTCATAAAATCTATTGCTATCCACCATCCTATTCCTATCAAGCTATTCAAATCAATGTTTCAACAAGTGGCTACTACAGGATTGCATCAAACAGTACTATGAATACATATGGATATCTGTACAATGGCACATTTGATCCTTCATTCACTTCTCAAAACTTAATTATTGAGAACGACAACAGTGCTGAACATGAACAATTTGGCTTCGCTTATGCTCTCCAATCTGCAGGAACGTATGTTGTGGTTGTGACAACATACTCTGCACGGATTACAGGAGCATTTTCACTCATCATGGATGGTCCAGGAACGGTCAATTATGAACAACTAAACACAACAAGTAAGATCTCCACCAACGTATGTATTGTTAAGTCTTTGAAGATAACAACATTTGACAATGTTAAATAATTCAGTGAGATAAGAACATAAAAGGTCAGAAGTTTTGAGAAAGAATTTTACCATTAATTGTCAGTGGTTCAGCCCTGATGGTTCATTCCGACTGGCAGATCGGATTCTGTCGAAAATCGTTGCTTTCTCAAGAAAAACCGACCGGAACCCATCCAATTTTCAGCACATCCTCTAATCTAATCGTAATCTTGATTTTCTGACTTCTTGGACATCAAAATGTCCATATTTTCTAGAAAATGCATCATAAAATCAATATGTGATAAACATATCTCCCCAGAGAAGACGATTATAACTTATTTAATATCTGCTTTTACAGAAAGTATTCTTTTAGTTTTCAACTTCCCTTCAAATCTCTTTTTAATATTTAGTTGAAAAGCAACTAAATTTGATTGATTATCTGTAACGAAAGAAATGACGTGCAAAATTTCAATAATGGATCAACAAATTAACTTAACGTAGAAGCAAAACATATAGTTGAATATTTGTAGTTATGATTAATATACAAGCATAAAAGGTGTTTATAGGTAGTTCGTCGTAAGATATTGCAGTATAATATCAAATATTTTATTTAAAAAAATGATTCGAAATTCGTCCCAAAGCTTTCAAAAAAGAATCGGTTTTATCGGATTTTTAAGATAACTCTTTAAGATTAGCGTCTGATTAGTTTTGATGTGCATCAGGAATTTCTACATCCTTATCAAATTCGACAAATCTTGACCATTTCCGGATGTCGGATTCCCCCGAATTAGTCTAGAAATGATCGAACCTTAACGAATCCGACTGGTGAATCGCAACAGAAAAACAATGGATTATATCGAAATCGGATTGTCCGTATTGCGCCGCATTTTACACCCTCCCGACAAGATTTGATGTACCTGTTTTGATCTGAGAGGGAGAGAAGAGCATTTTGAACGTATATATTCTCTTACAAAGCCACCTTCAACAAATACGCAGAGAGAAATGGAAAATTTTGAATAATATGTGAAAATCACCTTTTGTTCGTAGAGAATTTTTATGTTAGACTATTACAATCAATTTAGAGAATTCTCAATATTCTATAGATGCGACAAGAAGCAAATTGACATGTTCGATTACTACGAAATCCTTCAGAATATTTTGCCTTTTCACAATCACTTTTATTTGTTTTCTGTAATCAGGCCCATCAATAATTCAATCGATCTATCCTTCAGCCTTGACGGATTTCAGTGCAACATATTGTCGTAAAATCTATTGCTATCCACCATCCTATTCCTATCAAGCTATTCAAATCAATGTTTCAACAAGTGGTTATTACACTATTGTATCAAACAGTAGTATGGATACATATGGATATCTGTACAATGGCACATTTGATCCTTCATTCACTTCTCAAAACTTAATTATTGAGAACGACAACAGTGCTGAACATGAACAGTTTGGCTTCGCTTATGCTCTCCAATCTGCAGGAACGTATGTTGTGGTTGTGACAACATACTCTGCACGGATTACAGGAGCATTTTCACTCATCATGATTGGCCCAGGAACGGTCAATTATGATCAATTAAATAAAACAAGTAAGATCTCCACCAACGTATGTATTGTTAAGTCTTTGAAAACAACAACATATGAGGCTATAACTTTTGACTCAAACTATTTCGAAGCAGGAGGTAGCAGAGTAAGTTTTAGCAAAAGTCCGCTTGAAATAAATAATGGTGAATGGATCCTCGAGGAGAAATAGAGTCCATGTCAACGGTACGTATAGGAAACGATTTGATATTCTTCTCAATTTTATTATTGTACTATTGAATAGCCAAAGAAGTTTTTATTACGAATTCATTGAAAAAATCATACGTGAGATCTATTTTGCACAGAACCCTCTCTTGCCCTGCTTGATTTTTGTTAACAGGACGGAAGAGAGCATAAAAATGTTATGCTATGATAATGTCCATTGAGAAGAAGAATAATGATTTCCGTATGAAAGCTTTTATGTTTCTGTTCATCATGAGAAAAAACTACAGACAAACGCGAGAAATTTGAGCGTTGGAAATCACTTTCTACTGTTAGAAAATCTTCAATACTTTGTAGATGTGACAAGAAGCGAATTGACATGTTCGATTACTACGAAATCCTTCAGAATATTCTGCCTTTTCACAATCGCTTTTATTTGTTTTATGTAATCAGGCCCATCAATAATTCAATCGATCTATCCTTCAGCCTTGACGGATTTCAGTGCAACATATTGTCGTAAAATCTATTGCTATCCACCATCCTATTACTATCAAGCTATTCAAATCAACGTTTTGACAATTGGCTATTACAGCATTGCATCAAACAGTAGTATGGATACGTATGGGTATCTCTACAATGGCACATTTGATCCTTCATTCATTTCCCAAAACTTAATTATTGAGAATGACGATGGCGCTGGAAGCCGTCAGTTTGGATTGACATACTACCTTCAATCTGCAGGGACATACATTGTGGTTGTGACAACATACTCTGCAGCTATTAAGGGAAGATTTTCACTAATCGTAAGCGGCTTAGCAGCTGTTACTTTTAACCATGAGCAATGATAAGACATATTTCTTTACTTTACAATTATTCAAATGCTTCTGTCTTATTTCTGGTATTTTTATGCAACTTTATCTTATAATCCTAATATATTTACTATTGATGTTGTATTTTATGAAAAATCGAGTTTTCAATTTTTCTTATCGTTTTTTCTGTTGGATGTTGTTTATTTAATTTGCTGGTGAATCTCGTATCAAGTTTGCTCTCGATATAAAATAAATATTTCACATATCTTTAAAGCTTATCGATTAATAACGTCCTTGTTAGTTGACTGCGTGTAATAAGGTCATATGATCATGATCAGCTATTGAATGATGTCGATGTTAAGAATAAGAATCGATTTAATACGTATTTTCCTTTTATTAGATGTCATTCCATTTATCTCTGATACTATCACTTGTACCAAGACAAATCGTGTTTAGGGCGTGACTATGCTTATAAAACATAAAACAATAACGTTTTCAAAAAATCGACGAAATTTTACGAAAAGTTTTTCACAAAAATTAAGTCAGAACATGTCATACACTATTGAATAAAGGAGTTTATGTGACAATAAGATATTTTTAAAACTTGACACATGTGAAAAGTCCTCGATAATTCGTTATATCGACTATAAAGTAGTAATACTAACTGAAACCCTGATTTCTGAAAATACTATTTTCGAAGATGTTTACTTATATTAGATAACGATCAGTGTTAAGAGTCAATCTGGATTTTAAGAAAAAAAAACTGGATTTTCATTAACGAAAATAAACATGTATCACATAGAAATTGTCGTCGTCAGTGACCAATGGGGAAAAACCTGAGCTTTCACACTTATACTTACAATTATCTTTCGC
>CAJNOJ010000530.1:21001-50892 GCA_905250025.1 Adineta ricciae
TTATTGGAAAAATCTGAATAATCAAGGCATGTCGGAGAAAACTGTGCATCTTTCCAATAATATTCCGGTATACATTGTCCATTATGACATCGATATTCATCTGATTTGCATTCATTCGTTTCTAATTCGAAGCAATCTGCTTCATCAACACCACCATTTAAACAATCAATTCGGCCATCACATATTTCACGCCAATCAAGACAAAGAAATGCTCCACCACGATCACATTCTAATAAAATGTAACATGTATGTTCTTGATTAACATCAATGATATCAAAGCGATTTATTTCTAAAGAGTATTGACATCGAGAACCAAACCAAGGTGTTGTACAATTAAAGAATAATAGATTAGATTGAAAAAATCGGTTCTGTTCATCAGAATAATTTTGATATAGTTCAGCAAGATCAATTGAACTAGACCAAGTGAATATATCATAAGCAGTAATATTCATCTGGAATAATTCATGAAATGTATAATATCTATCACGTGTATTATACTAGGGATGGGCGGCGTCAGTGACAATACTAAAAAAACTGGAACTTTCACACTGATACTGACAATCAGCGTGCGCTGAAAGTACACTGTCAGTATTCACTGATTTTCGGTGTTCACTGACACCGACAACACTGGAGGGCCGGTGCTTTTGCGTCAGTGACCAGTGATGCACTGATACTTTCGGTGCACTGAAAAAGTCGGTGATGCAGATCTCACTGACATCTTTGCATCAATTTATCTGTTACATTATGTAGTAAAGAATGATTATAATCGATAGGAAAAGTCTACAGATTAGATGCACATGGTTTTCAAAAGATAAATTAAAGTTTTATTTTAGAGACGTAACGAAAAAATATATCATCGAAGAATTTTATAAAAAATAATCATCACATCTTCGGTAAAAATGACTTGGTGTATACGAAAAGAAAGACACTTGTAGAGTTAACAAAAGAATGCGTCTTTCAACGTTTAAAATTACGGAATGCTGGTATAGCAAGGAATAAAACACACAGAATAATACGTATAATCGAAACTAATAGATAGAGAAAAAATCAAATTAGTCGATAAAAGAATTTTCACATTAAGATTTCATATAAAAAAAGAAAGAAAGCAAGAATAAAATAGATAAAAACATTTTGATCTCAAAAACTTATTTTGTCCTTTAGAAAAACACATAAAGAAAGATTATCACCGGTAAGTGCTGCACGTTCTTTTCTACCCAAAAATGAGGAAATGCTGAAACAGCTTTCACTTGGTACCGAGGTAGCAGGTGTACTTAGCATTCTCTTCGCAAGTGTTTTCAAATTTGGAATTGAATCGCCATATATCGTCCAAAACTTCATTGCTGATGAGACATCCGATTTGTAATTTTAATTGAAATGACCAACATATTTACGATAATTATGAAGTTCTTCAATAACTACTGCTTTTTTATGCCGATCAGATAGATTTGCTTCATACGAAATTTCACCAATAGAATCATTAAACATATCAATGGCGCTTTTTGAATTTTCAATCGCATTTGACTTGTATAGTGTAACGACAAACTTTATTCAAGGTGATTCGACTGACTTTATTTCAACCAAACATTTCCTTTTATACTCGTTCTCTCTGTTCTCTTTTCTTTTTAGCGCATCGGTCAAGAGAGAACAGGGAGAGAAAGAGACGGACAGAGAGAAACACGAAGAAGAGAAAAGAATCATTAGATGATTAGATGAACTGATGAAGATGAACTCGCTATGAGACGAGATGCATAGATATAATGAACAGAAAGGAGAAGATGATAATATATACATGAGTCATCTATCTGTGTTTGAGAGGTTAATTGATGAATACACAAATGTTGTCACATATAGGCCTTCAGTCGTAGTTGTTGCGACTAAACTAATTGGTGAAGTTTCTATTAGCGATGTTGATGCATTCAATAATTCATCAGTTAAAATCTTTTTAATGCTGTGTTCAATTGAACGTTTTTCACTATCAATAAGTGTTGCATATCCTGCTGGATCGAAGTACGAGTGAAACTAAACGTAAGAAATATTGATATATTATAAATCGTCAGAGAAAATTGGAGCCGCGATCGGTACCAATAGTTATTTAAATTGTAACTACTCACTTTTAATAAATCCATTTGATCATGATCATTTTCGAAATAATGAAGATATTGTTTGAGTAATAATTGCTTGAGCTTTTTCACAAGTAAATTTTCCTTTTTCGAATGACTTTGTAAAAAGTTTCTCGTACGTATAAGTAAACTAAACGCCAAACCGATTGATGGATATTCACGGCCAGACATCACTCTGGTGGCATGATAGAATGGTTTCAAAACATAGTGTAATGCCGTTAACGTGTTCCAATCATCACCACTAAGTTCATAATTAGAAAGCTTTTGAATTTGCTTTGCTTTGCTTTTATTTTTAAATCATGTTTAAAATAGAATAAATTCTGAACAAGTTCACGAAGAACAACAAACGAATCAATCATAACATAGGTGCTATTCCATCGAGATTTAATATCAGTACATAAATTTCGTTTGATGGTCTTCTTTTTTCGTTCTGTATCAAAATATAATGTGATTACTGTTGAACGTTTTACCATTGATACTAATGCACGACATCGTTTCAATACATCAGTGATAAGTTCTTGTTCATAAACAATATTAATACTTGAATCAATGATATCACATGTCCAATTGTCTTCGATTTGTTCATTACCATCATTAGATAATAAATCTTCGTCATCCGAATCATAATGTTGTTGTGCTTCTTCATTATCTGAATCATCAGTAGAGAAGTCTTGATTTACTTCATCAAGTTGATCGGCATTAGAATCATTATCTGAATAATCAATATCTTCACTTCCGTTTTGTTGATTATCGGACGTCGTAAATGAACTATCTAAAACAAAGAAATAAAGCATATGTTCAAATTTATTCAGCTTTAATCATCCACTCTAATGAAATGCTCATAAATCCTTCACGTATTCTTTATCAATAAATAAAAGTAGGAATGTTGCAAGATCAGTTACCTTTTTCTATTACACTTTTAGTAAGAAGATCGGTAGGTCTGTTGCTTCTAACGAAAGATATTTTATCATCACTCGTAGATGATCGTTTAATATAATTCAAACTCAATATAAAACTTGTGTTTTACTTTAACTCAAATATAAGAACACACCATTATTATTATGGTTTTTTTATAAAAACTTTTTTCTACTTTTACTACATCTATCATCCTTCTATCCTTTCATATTCCCTAATAAATCAAGAATCGCACGTACAACATTTGCTTCACCATCAGAAGTGACTCGAACTCGAATCACTTTATGTAGTATATTAAGTTCTTTCAATTTCATTTCCAATACTTGACGAATATCAACAGCTTTATGATGAGTATTAAATGCTGAGAAGTTAAAAACTGTTGATTTTAATTCAAAACCATTCGAAGAGAAATAATGACCAGTAATTACCAAAAACGAACGCATGTGTCTGTTACTCCATAAATCCAAAGTTATTGATATATCATTAATTGATGCTAACTCATCAGATAATTTCTTGAAATAAAATTTATAAAGATGCTTCAGACGACGAACTACTGCATATCGAGTCGGTGGTTCATAGCCTATGCAAAAAATAGGTGAGAAAATAAAAATACTAACGAAATATTTAAGTTTTATAATCATCACAATTGTCTATTAATAACCACACAGTTTCAAGTATTTAATTTAGTATACATCGACTAATCATTTAAGTAAACTCACCTGGTATTATTTGTTGTAAAGCATATTTCAATCCTACTTTCTGGAAATCATTAAATGTTCTTCCATCACGTATTATGCAATTGATAAAAAGTTCATGGAAACGCTGCATTTTCTCATCATTCATAGATGAAGCAACACGTGTCCGTTTATCACCAGAAAGTATTAATCCATACAATTTATGCTTTGATACCAAGTGTTTTCGTAAAGTAGATGTGGATCCATTGTTTGTTGAAATCTTTTTATTATCCGAACATAATAAACATATTGAGAAATTAGAGTTTTGACAACGTGTGGTATATTGCCATACTTTTGATTTATGCACGACTAATGTTTCATTTGTTGAGATGCTTAAATCATCATCTTTTGATGTTACAAGAATATTATGTTTTGAAATTTTTAATTTTTTGTTGATATGATTGACGTTGCTACCATTATTAACGACAGCTTCATCAGCTTGAGAACTGTGATGATCATCACATGTTGTTGTTGTATTGGATAAAGATGATGTCGTTTGATTCGAATACTTTCCATTGCCACTTGCTTTATTTTCAAATCGATTTGTGATGGAAATATTACTAAGATCTTTAAAAATTGATTGAGAGGTCATTTTTCCTATTGTATTACGGATTGAATGAATGGTTAAATAAGCAGAGTAATGAAATACATTTTTGAATGATATTGTAGATATTGAATATTCGAATACTAAATTTAATGATATTGAATTTGTAAGGGGAAAAAGCGCATATATTTATACTAGGACGATGTTTCGAGGGCGTATAGTAAAGAAATGAATATGATGAAGACGATAGTATAATCGAATGTAATATCGCTCGAAACAATGTAGTATGTATAAGATCGAGGTAAGAGATGAGAAATGAAGAAAGAATGCCGAGAGAACATATTTCTAGGGATAAATAAATAAACATATATATGTAAGAAGAAAAAGAAATACGAACAAAGTCTTACAAAATACGCATGGTAGATTACACAATGTTTACGCAATAATCTTAATAAAAATAAAATTTCGCCAAATATTCTGTAGAGTTAACCATTTAATGTAGAATTTCATGAAAAAAAGACATGAATTTTATTTAAGTGACTACTCGGCTACTCTGATCTCCCGACCAATAAAACTAAACAGCATTGCCATTAGTTCGTATGAAAAATTTCATGACGCTCCACTTCAAAACGACGACCAATAAATGTCAACATGAATATATCAGTGAGACCTGCATCACCGACTTTTTCAGTGTACCGAAAGTATCAGTGCACCACTGGCCACTGACGCAAAAGCACCGGTCCTCCAGTGTTGTCGGTGTCAGTGAACACCGAAAATCAGTGAATACTGACAGTGTACTTTCAGCGCACGCTGAGCTTACTGGCGGTGCCTGTCAGTGTTCAGTTTTTCGACACCGTTTATCCCTAAGAGTGATTTGCAGTTGACAATCTGATGATTATTATGTCAAGGAAAGGTAGACAATTATGTTTTTCTTCTTCAAATGTGAACACTATGTCATTATCAAAACTGTTTAGTATATCAATAATCTTTTCAACATTTGCATCTTTCTCAACGGTAGCGAACGTATCGTCAACATAACGCTTCCAATACAACAGACCATTTCTTTTCAACCGTAGGAACAGTCTCTCCTCTAGATAATTGACATATATGTCAGCAAACAAAGGTCCCGGTGGAGATCCCGTTGCAATACCGTTGGTTTGTGAGTAGATTTTATCGTTGAATATGAAGTTGGTTTCTTTTGTTGTTGTTTCAAGTAGATATTTCATCTCGTATCTATTCTTGCAAGCACTACACCAGTCATCGCGTTTGAGATCGCTGTAGGTACAAGTATGTTCCGGCCCGTACATTTTATCGAGAATTAATTGTATGGTACGATTTAGAGGAACTTTGGTGAATAAACTAGTGAATGTCGAATGAAATTAGTTTTATTCGAGGATTATAAAATTTCAGCGAGCGTAGTTCGTCGACAAAGGTAAATGTGTCTTTGATGATTGAATCACTTTTTCGAAGATGATCCAATTTGAGGGTCAACAACTTAGCAAGTTTATAGTTGAACGTGCCTGATGCCGAAACTACAGGTCGAAGAGGTGTTCCTGCTTGGTGTACTTTAGACGGACCGTATCTACGGTCCGTCTAAAGTACACCAAGCAGGAACACCTCTTCGACCTGTAGTTTCGGNACGTGCTGATTGTGAGCCTCACGGACGACAAAAATTGAATTCTTTTTCTGTTATGAATCCTTCGTTTCTTAATTGTTTCAATTTTCGTATCAATTTATCTTCTTGTGTTATGGTTTCATCAACTTCTACAATCTCGAACGTGTTAAGAAAAGTGTTACAAACAGATCGTACTCTGTTAGCAAATTGTAATTGAATCGGTGTCAAATTATATTTTATCTTCTCATCAACATCTTTCTCTTCATAATCTCTTTTATCAATATAATGACCCAACAATTCAACAAAAAAGGCTTCAATATTGCTGATGAATGTCATTTCGTCGAATTTATCAGTCGGCAATACAAAATTCAAACCATTTTCCAAAATACTTATTTCTTTATCAGTTAGAATTCTCTTCGATGGATTAGTTATTGGTGATAACGTAGATTTGTTTAGTTCATTTGCTGGACGTTGTTTATTACGGAACTTATTTAACTTATTCTGATGATTTTCCTTAATCTCTAGTTCTTTTGATGCTACGATTCTATGATTAATTCTATCTACTCGACATGTGTGAAGATGATATAAGTCAAGACAGATCAACGCTTTGAAATTTCTAACCATTCGATACAAACGCGATAACTTACATTTCTTGAGCTTCAATTCGTGGATCATCATTTGTTCGTAACAGTCATTGGTTGCCCGTCGATGATGTTGATGCATCGATGGGATCTTGAATCGCACGAAATCTGGTATAATCTTTTCACGTTTGCATGTTCTTAACAGGTCCAAGGCCAGCTTAGTTTTTGACAATTTTAACTGGTACTTTCCATATAAAAATACATTTTTTCCAAATTATGACTCATATTGCTGCCTTATTATGTGAATATACCCAGGCCGGATACTCCGGCGCGGAAATGGCCGTTTCCGAGATATTTCGGAGATTTGATGGAATCCTGCTTCAAGAACCATCGTCCTGGGTAGTTCTATTTCTTAATGGGTAACAATTTGAGAACAAATTTCACGAGATTAACAGCAACTTTGAATTTCCTTTTCATTTGATTCCAAAAAGTTTATTTCGATAGAGAAGTAATAAATTTTGATTTGTTCAGTAACATAAAAAAACTTTGAAAATTCAATAAAAAGCGTATCGTTATTTATATTCTTCTTCAACAATAGGTCATGATATGGGCTTCAGCATATTGAACGGAATCTTGGTAAGAACGTTGTGAAGTTATAAGAAGCCGATAGCTTCGAAAAGCAATAGAGTTTGAGAATACTTGTAAAGTACCATATGTTAGACGTGCAGGTGCAGTTGTGGGATCGATACCTGTTGCACCTGTGTATACAAGTGTCCAGCTTGGATTAGGGAGTAATGTTGTTGAATTGGTTCCTTCAAGTGTTATTGTAAGTGGATCACGTTCTGGATAATCGGATCCAGTCGCAAAAATAATACCGTTCGCTACGCTAAAATTACCGCTAGTAGAAGTCACGAAGAAACCAGTGTCTTGTCCAGCTTGAGAAAAGTTACCATTGATATAACTGTAATTTCCATAATTGACATATTTCGTATTAACGTTATTATCGATTGCCGAAGTAGGTGTTTCTGAGGGGATCGCAGTAAACATGCCGTTGGTGCCACCAGTGGGTCCACCAGCTTTTGTACCATATAATCCTATAATAGGATCGCCTGGCTGTGTGATTGTACACATCGGACGTGGTGTTGTTGAAGGTATGGTTCCTGTAGATGTGTTCCAGTAAAAATTAAACAAAATTTGTAGTAATCATCCCCGAATCAAAGATTTTTCTTAGATGAACGAAGTTGAAATTTTAACTCGAAAATCTCTACTTCGTATTTTGGCTTTAGACCATATCGGATTTCTATTAAATGTTTATGGAAAGAATCTTGAAATCAGTGGGATAGACAAGATGTTTTCTATTTATTTATAATATACAAGTGTATAGATATGAGCGCGCTAAAACAATGATTTTAAAAACTAAAATAGTAGATATCTATCCAATTTGAAATTGCTCGGATCTCGAGATGCTTTTATGCATACCTACGTCGTTCTCGATCACGGTGACAATGAATTAAGTACGAATAGAGGAGAGATTAATCTAACCTTCATTTTCTCTTCAAATAGTGTTCTTTCTTATACAAAGTTTCTTGAACACATAATCAGTTGAAAACTTGAGTAATTCTCAAATAGACAGAAAAGAATCGATACTTGAGTTGCTTTAACACTTGTTTTACGTTCCTGATAACGAAGATAAAACTCGATCAAGTGAAAAATTCGATTTCTATAGTTTGTTAAAAAGTAGAATACTAATAACTGCGAGAGAGCACTCAAAGAAAGCTTTAGATATCATGTTGGTGATGATCGTTGAAGTCGAAGTAGCGTAGTAGCCACTGTCCCACGCAAGTAAAAAATCGGCGTTGACTACCGACATGACTAGTCCGTTGTTAATAATAATAATAAAATACGAACATGCGAAGTAAATTCGAACATCCGATCCAACAACCTTCAATATCTGACGAACGTCCTGACGATATAACATGACGTCAAAACGGACTGGTATCATCTTATACAAATTAAGTACGGGAAGATTTCGTCCATTTACTAGTCGACTAAGAACGAATTGAATAAAAAATAAACTTGACTAGCCCGACGTGTCGCAAGTAGTACATGACATTGGTTTAGGATGTCACTTGCGAGTATCGGGACTAGTCTTTCTGTTCAACATATTCTCTTAGATTAATCTGTACTCAAAAGAATATAAAGTTGATTGCAGTTTCTTCGCATTCATATCAGTAACAATCAGTTTTTTTTCAAGAACAAAAAGAAAATGGAAAAGCATAGATAACATGACTTGCATCCCAGTATCTAATAATAATATAGCACAGTGAAGTAATTCGGTGCGATACTAATAATTACTTCTTCATTTAGCACTTAAAAATAATTCTACATATTTAATTATAAATGTTTAACACATTCGAGGCGATGAGACCCACCAGTGGGCTACACTTTACATTTTATATTTAAATCTCTAAATATGTTCGATAAAAAAATCGCCTATACCATAAGATACAGCGTGAAACGCTCTACAATCTACATCGTAAAGTTCATTTCAGTCAATTGGAGGCATCGACGTAAAATACTATAGTCATGAAGCAACCTCAAAAGTTGGTGGTACACAGTTTTGCGCCTTTTTGAAAACAGAAAGTGTACAATTGAAATAAGTTTCACGCTGCATCTTGTGATATATTTTGTTTTCTAATAAAACTTATTTCGGAATGTTACTTTCTATGAAAATGGAATCGCCTCGAATGTGTTGAAAGAACATGAGTTGCACAAATACAGATAAAAGGAATTTAAATTTAAAAAACACTACTCACTGTAGAACTTTTACTCTATCTACAAAACTTAATGATAATTATTTCAATAATTCTATGGAGGAAATATTTGCACTCAAAATAAATTTCAACTTGTCATACGAGACAAATTACTTTTTTTTATTGAAATACGTAGTCTTATCAGACGTGTAATATGAAGAAAAGTTGAGAAGTATGTGAACTTTTTCAAATTTGTACAGGTAAGTCATATCTAAAGTTCTTTGCATTTTTTGATATAAATATTTTTACTTTATCTCAAAAAGTAAAAAAACATCAGATAAAATATTTTTAAATTGTATTCAAAAATCACTATAAATACGAAGAAGTAAATATCTTGATGATATGGCTCAATGTTCTGAACAGTAGGTAAGTAACACTTAGTATGCATGTTCGAATCTAACCTTCATCCTTATATACTTTAATTCAGACTAGTCCGAACTAGACCATCCACTCAATATAACTAACCTAAGTACTAATAACGACACATTTACTTTTTTGTTGTAGACCTATGTGGAAACGGGCATCTTGTCAGGTACCCTATCTGATATTTGTATGAGGAATGACTACCGTCACTGATATAGGCAGAAGTTCAATGTATGACGGAATAAATCATTGGATTAGTCCCGATTGAGTCGTTTTTAAGACTGACTAGGCGTGACGGGAAGTCAGGACTGGAAAAAGGTTCGACTTTTACTCCGTCTTTTGCTTACCTAGGTACATTGTAGTCTTCGTTGATGTAGTTGCTTGAAGCTTAAGTAATGTAATAAGTAACGCAGCAAAGGCAGTAGCCAGAAGAACGCCAATCACTGGACAAAATAATGCGTACAGAGGAGAACAGGAACAACAAATTCGACAAAAATATCTATTCAAAATCAAATAGAATAAGATTCGTAAAGATAGTGAGCGAGTGTTATAGTTTACTTTTGTCGTCTTTTTGAGGTTCGTTGATTGTCATTAGTAGATTGTTTTTCATTAGACCAAACGTTAATTTTTTCACCCTATTTTATATTTGTAGATTGATGATAGTTCAGAAATAAATAGTAATCAATTCTTACTGATTTTTGCTTGTTCCTATTAAATTGGCCAAGACCACTGTTTAAGGTACTCTAAAGAGTATAGGTCTTAATCGTTCGACTGAAAGCAGGGTTTTACGAAAAAAATGGGGTCAAAACCTGAAATTCGTTTGTCTTTCTGTCGCGGGTCAAATGTCAAAACAACAAATAAATCTACTGAAAACATCCGATTTCAACACCTAGCGACCAATCCTTAGGTCGTCAAGGTCGGTATAGTGGGGCTACTCATTATTTCTCTGGTCATTTGGAAATGATTTCTGATGGGATATAAGGAACGCTGACTCGCAGAAATAGTGGAATAAATTTTTGTTAAACTTTTTCTGTCGATTGTAAGGAGGGTCATGGAACAATAAAATCTGTTCAGTGAGACACCTTCACTAATAGGATTTAATAGCAAATTTGGATAGAAGAAGAATGGGAAGCAGAGAGTCGTGAGTGGCGCTCCATAGGGGTGCCGATCTGCTCACGGTGATTTTTCATTTCGAAACGTCTGGTAGATAAGAATAACGACAATAGTGCTTAAATTTGCTTTCAAACCTATGAGAAGAATAGGAACCATCCTCGAAAAATCATTTTCCTGGATGTGTTACTGTCTTCTTGTATGGAAACGCTCGTGAAGACTATTGTGTATTGACTTGATTATCCAGTCGAGGATTAAGCGAGTCAACCTCGACGAGCGTTATTTATTATTATAAATTTATGCAAAACACGCTATTGAATGCTGAAGGTCACTCTTTGCTTCAAATGAAAACTTTTACGTATTCGTCAATACTAGAATATTATAATCTCGATATTAATTCGATCCAGCAATATCACATGTCTCGCAGATCTGATCTGCATGATACGTGACGCTACTCAAAAATAGCGACTAATGATTTTGGGGATGTGATGCTTTATGAATATTCAGCGAAACATCAAGAAATAAAACATAATTAAGTGTTCGCTATTTCTAGGACAATGTAAAGTCATCGGTCATATCTATGGAGGGATACTATGGTGTTTAATAGTCACGTTTGAGAACACATAGCGAGATATTTAGGTTACTCATGATCGACCGTATGTTAATTAATTATGGCGGAAAACGACAGCAGTTAACAGTTGCAATTTACAGTAAATATTAACGGTAGACGTGAAAATAAAGCGACTGTGACGGCGTTCGGATAATATCTTGAGGCATTGCATTCATTAATTGTATATTGGGTGAAGTAAACGAACATTGTTCTCTCAGAGTACTACGCCATAAAGAATCGCTAAAGTTGGCGATATTGATTCATTGAACATAGATATTGCGTGTTTCTGACCAACTTCATACATCAATCTATAATTTTACTTGTTCTCAATAAAGCTCACTAGTACTCGCCAATTGCGCTTAACTCAAGAATTCTTATTGCGTATTCAGTGAAACCCTTATGCCGTTGGCTTTGTCAGCCTGCTCTACGCACATTAAAGAATTTGCAAAACACATGAGTCGTACAAGTAGTTTTTTAACTAGAAAACACAATTTTATCGCTCATTCCTAGAGTGCCACTTTCGGCAATCACTAAGACGATATGAAAACTAAATCTGCACCATTTTGCAGTGTTCAAAATTGTTTTTCGATTCTCTTAATACCAGCTTTATCAAACACAATTTAAAAACTGTCAAAAAAGCAGACTCTAACTTGTAATGTCGTATGGGACTTAATTAAAATGTAAAGCCTCGCTATTATGTGACTTTTTTCACATCGAAAAAAAAGGAATCAGTAATATACTTATCAAACAATTTAGTTGTTCTCTTTATAGAGTGGTATACAATCTGATTAAAAAGACAAAGCAACATAGACTTCTAGGAGAAAATAAAACGTAAGAAAAGTTAGCACAATATTCAGATATTTCTTGTCTGGATTAGCGATAGGAGTTGTGTTAGATTCAAAATTCAATTCGCTATCGAATAATGTTATTTTCGCGAGGTGTCATCGACAGAAAAAAAATCGTTAACCCCACACCCACCCTCAAGAAATATCTGAATATGGTGCTAACTTTACTTACATAAAATAAAACCTAATAATTTATGGAACACTGTTGATTGATTATTTTAATAAATATATTTCGACTTTCTCTGGATATGTTTTGTCTGAGAATAGTACCATATTGGAAATTATTTTTCTAAATCGATAAAAATCAGTGAAAACTGGTTAGTCTGACTGTTTTAACCGGTGCGGTTCCGATTCTGCTGTCAAACCAATGAATGTTAGAGCTCTTTTCGCACAGATCTTTCAAAAAACTATTGCCAAAAGACAGTATTTGGGACAGTGCAGAGTATAATCATTAATTTTTTAATAATCTTCAGTGAGTATATAAACTATCATATATATTTAGAATTAAAATTCAATATACTCTTAATTCTGATTTAACATTGTACTTCACCTTTCTCATTGAACAGCGATATCGATGATTTTCAGTGACATTAGCAAAGCTTGTTCCACTGTTCATCGATCCAACGAAGTTTTGACTACAAGTAGAACTTGATGGTTCAATTCGACCATAGCACGTAGTGGAAATATAAGAGTCCTGTTTGTTAAAGAGAATAATAGAGAACAGTCATGAAATTTACAAATGTCTCACCGGTTGTAGACGGTCTCCATCGCCATTCGATTTATTTTCTATAGCACCAACGTTGGAACCTAATGACCGAACGTATGCATATGTAGTATCATTAGATTTCTGGAGTTTTACTGGCATATGTTGAAGCTATGTTAAATTGAATTAAAGAATAATGAAGAGAGAAAGAAGCATTCATACTTCAGTATGAAGCGATCGACAACAACGTCGTGGAGTAGTTATTTTACGAACATACATTATAGATAAAGAAGAATAATATAAATTTTTGTCTCGTGAAACGAGGAGGTATTTCTATCCTTTGACCAGTTCTTATTCTCTATATATGCATTCCAACTTACGTTATTGAAATATAATAATTGAATTTTTTTCATTATTCCTTTTCAAATAATCAATATATTTGTTTACCTGTCTCTCTACAATTGTATTATAGGTAATATAAAGGGGCTTCTGGATCATAATTGCATTAGTGCGCAATATCATCTATGCAATATAAAGGGTACAAAACTCGAACGAAAGCGTATCTATTGGGGTTTTTCGTACTTTTTTTTGAGTAAAAAGTATTTAATTGAGCTTTAGAGAATGTACTTTCTGCTTAGCTTGGTAACAGTGGTACAGAATCTACTCGCGTGCTCGAAGGCCGTTCAGAGAAAACTTTAAAAACTTAATAGCATCCGGGGACATTTTTTGAAAATACTCTTCCATACAGGAATTCTTTTTTTTTTAGTTTAATTTTTGCTTTCGAGGTCTGAAAATAGTCAAAACCTCCGTTTTCTTATGTTAAAACATGATTTTACGTATAGAAATTTTAAAGTTTGAAAATAATGCGTTTTTACGCTAATCTATCAAAAATTTCACTGCTATCACATTCTGAAAGTGAAATTAAACCGAAAGAGGACGCCGAACAGTCGTAAAACGACACTTATTTTAGCGACCGATTTTGCACCTCTGTTTGGAAAGTATACGTAAAATATGTCTATCTCCTGTACTTGCGATCATCCGAACTCTGATAGTGCAGTTCTTAAAATACATGGATTCTTGTGCAAGCAGGTTGACACAAACTTGATTCAGAATATAAGTACCTGAAAACAAAAAACAAATGTCCACATATATAATTATTTTATGAAAAGAATAGAAATGTCTTCAGTTACTTTGCAAAGGCAGTCAAGAAGCATTATAAACACTGTTCTGATTGAATTTTTCGTTTTTATAATATTCATAAAATCAAATGATGGTGTAGATGGGAGGGCTACGTGTAGTTTATGCAACCAGCACAACCATCCACAGTTTGATAAGTTATGTTCATGGAGACCCGCACTTACCCACTTCATAAAGAATTTCAAGAGAATAAACCGTCCACAAACATTGCATAAAACATAATCACCTATTGGGTTGGCCAGAAAGTTTTTGCATTTTTTTGAAAATTTTATTTTTATTTTTTAACTTCAAAAATACAACTAGCTTTCAACAATGTAACCTCCAACACGTTGGTAAAGAAAGTATCCCATGTTCGTGGAAGTCTTGAGACTTTTGAGCGAAGAAGTTGGCCAGCTCTGTTCTGAGGTTGTTCTCGTCGTCGAATTCTTTCTCGCCCAAATAATTAGAAAGAGAACGAAACAAATGGCAATCTGTTGGGACCAAGTCAGGAGAGTACGGTGGGTGTGGAATAATAATCCATCCGAGCTTCAGTAATTTTTTACGAGTCGACTTTACAATGTGAAGTCTGGCGCTGTTATGCAAAAAATAAATTCTGCGCTGTTTCCCATGAAGTTTGCTGCAACTCGATCTAATTGCTGACAGTAGAGATCAGCAGTGATGGTGTAGCCAGCTGGAAGAATTTCCCAATGAATAATCCCTTTGACACCCCACCATACGCTCAACATGATCTTTTTTTAGCGTTGCTACACCTATTTTTTTAGCTCCTAGCCACCGTTATTTGCGTGTGTGGTTAACATATAACATCCACTTCTCATCGCCAGTAATAAGATTGTCGAGCCATTGGTGGTTGCGGTGAGACGTTATTAATTCCATACAAGCATCGACTCTGTGTAAGAGCTGATGTGGTGATAGATCATGTGGTATTCAAACTCCATATTTCCACGTTTTGCCCAATTCGTGCATATGTATTTTCACTGTAGTATGGGAGCACTCAAGCTGTTCTGCTAAACACCGTGAAGTCAGTCTAGGATCTTCTTTGATAAGCTGCTTCAAAGCATCTATATCCACCTCTACTGGTCTTCTGGAGCGAGGTAAATCGTGGAGTTCTAAATTACTATTCTTGAGCCGATTGAACCAATGTTGCGCTGTACGAATGGAGAGTACATCGTTGCCCATCGTGCTGCATATGTTGCTAGCTACGTCCGTTGCTTTGTGACCCAAACGAAATTCATGAAGCAAAAGCACTCGCAGCTCTCTACGAGATACCTTGAATTCTAATTATTCATCAACGTCCATATCCATGTATCTGTTTAACTCTTGTTGAGGTCACAACCGAGTGAAGTGAGCATTAATACATAAATAAGAAGCGTATGCATTGATTCACAAACAAAACTATTTAGAGCGGAAAAGAGATCCGTGTATCAGTGTGAAGCTAGCACGAAGGAGCTAGCACGAAGAAACTGTGTGTAAGCTAAAAACTTTTTTTCAAAGTTTGTCCGGTTCATAAAACCTAGTCCATTCGATTCAGAATTAAATTCTGCATCGAATGGTGGTATTTTTATTCACCGGACAAACTTTGGAAAAAAGTTTGACCACATCTTTGTTTGCCTCATATAGGTCTATTTATGTTTCCGATAATTTTTTTCCAAAGTTTGTCCGGTGAATAAAAATACCACCATTCGATGCAGAATTTAATTCTGAATCGAATGGACTAGGTTTTATGAACCGGACAAACTTTGAAAAAANCTACTCAATTTATAATGATAAAGAGATTCTAGCAGTGTGAGATGAGCAGCCATGACGCGTTTCGTCTTTGTGAGCGAAAGACGAAACGCGTCATGGCTGCTCATCTCACACCCTCACCCTCAGACACAGACTGGAATCAGTCCACAACGACGACATCAACGACGCTTTTGTATCATGTTAACGAACAATCCTCGTATGATTCGATCGGCAAGTCGAACGTTGCACAATGCCACGGTTAATGTGTCTGTAAGACTATCGTGTTTTGAACTAATGCAAAAAAAATCAAATGAAACTTTCCTAGAATCAAAAAGTACACGAACGGCAGCGTTCTCCACCACCTTCGCCCTCGAAATCTCAACATCGAGAACAATTGACTCTTTCGAATGAGCAACAAGTGGTGCCATTGTCGACACAGTTTTCGGCGATAAGTGTCACAACGGACAATGATGATGATCACGAAAAAGAAATTGAAGATGATTTTCGAGCACAAATCCAATCCATTCTTCAGGCGTACTTGCAGAGGACGCGACGATCAAGTCCAATTAACTCGATTTTTGACATGTCCAATTGTGTTGATAATTGAAACTTAGCTTCTTTTTTCTTTCGCGCTTTTTATTTTTTGTACTTCTAGACATCGAAGAATTGAGCGAACATCTTTCGAAGAAAATCACTTTTTTGTTGTAGATCATCTTCATGGCTTCACCACATCGTAACACACATAACGACTCATCACGAACCAGCGTTCCATATCCTTATTTTATCATTACCATAACAAACTATCCACAATTGACACAACGTACGCAGTGGTACCCGACGTCCGACGAAGTAACTCTGCATAGTCTCTATACCCATACCCTCAAGATGGCTTTATCTTACATTTCCATGTAGACTTTGAATCCTCAATCACAACATAACTGCATGTTTATGCCGGGTGTTCTCGCCCACTTCGGAACCGGTTCTACCGATCAACATGAACGATTGCTGTACAATACTGTTCGATATCAAATTCGACAAATTATTCGAGCATACCTTCGACATACTCGACAATCATATCCAATTCACTTGGTTTTCGACTTGGCCGATCTAGCAACAGACGGCTGATAGGCATTCGATGCTGCATTCTGTGTGTATATTTGTATCTATCGTGATGTTCATATTTAGATTTCTATGTTTCACTTCAATAAACTCATGATACTCACTTTGACAAAGTCGTGACATAGATTCATATTGCTATGTTCTAAAGTGGAGGAAAAAAGTTTAGCACATTTTGTATTTTTGACTTTGCCATTTCCCTATCATTTTTGAAGGACATTCTAAAAGTGTTATGACTTATCCTAAGTGTCCTCTATACGCGCTATGAATTTCATCAATTTTCTTTTAGGCGTGTGCGTAGAGGATAAAAAAACATTTTTTGCCCAGCGGAAAAAAGTTTAGCACATTTTCCTATACTTTCATTTTATTATAGTAATTTATGCTTGACAAATAGAAATCTTTCACACAAAAATAGTTAGAAAAGAACAAGTTCATCATAGAAAATGACCACCTTTGGCTTTTAGACAACTTTGAATTCTTTCAGGCATTGATTCGATAAGTTTTATGCATAAATCTTTATCAATATTCTTCCATTCTTGTTGTAAACGATCTTGAAGAGTGAGTTTTGAGTAAATAGGCTTAGAAGCTAATTTTTTATCGAGAATCGACCATAACATTTCAATCGGATTAAGATCTGGGCTTTTTGGAGCCCAGTTCAATACATTGAGTTTCATCCTTTTAATTGTATTCTGAACTATATTTGATGTATGCCACGGTGCCAAATCTTGTTGAAAGATAATTTCACTTTTATTTGGCAACATAGACATTGATTGTTTTAATTCATGTTTTAATACATCGCAATAAAGTGTTCCATTCATATTTTCATTAAATATTTTCAATAAGGTTATACCGTGGCCCGATATACCTCCCCATATACCAATCTTTCCACCATCACCAGTGTTCGCTTGTTCAATTCAGTCCGGATGTAATCTTTCTTCATCAGTTCTCCATACTTTACATTGATTTTTCCTTTTTAAAACATAAAATGTTGATTCATCACTAAAAATAACTTTGCGCCAGTCATCGATAGTCCAATGGACATATTGGCGACACCAAGCAATTCGTCGCTCTCGATGTTTCTTACTGAGCCATTGCTTTTTGAGTTTCACCTTGTATTCAAAACCAAGTTTTGTTAAGTAGTTACATACTGTTCGTCTTGTAACCGGTTTTGGCAAAGAACTGTTCAAATCCGATGTGATCTTAGCTGCACTAAGTCGATTTTCGCCTTTCACCAATCTTTTCAAATGTCGCTCATCACGGGCAGATAGCTTCTTTGGTCGTCCCGATCGTTTCAAATCACTGAATTCACCATGTTTTTCATATCTTTCGATGGCATTCATAATACATTTGCGTGAAATAGGGAGCTGTTCGGCGATTTTCGATACTTTCATACCAGAATGGTATAACGCCACCGCCTGAGCACGGGTATATGGACTAACGTGTTTTTTACCCATTAAAATAATATAAATTGACGCTTTAAAACAAAAATAATCTAAAAGCTAAAGAAAAACTGCATTATCACTTTCTATTACTATAATAAAATGAAAGTATAGGAAAATGTGCTAAACTTTTTTCCGCTGGGCAAAAAATGTTTTTTTATCCTCTACGCACACGCCTAAAAGAAAATTGATGAAATTCATAGCGCGTATAGAGGACACTTAGGATAAGTCATAACACTTTTAGAATGTCCTTCAAAAATGATAGGGAAATGGCAANTTGGAATTTTACAAGCTTAGATGAAATCTATTTAGTATATTCCAACTAGGTGTGTGGCATACTATATAAATAGCTCTCGTCTTTTATGGAAAGGGGTCTTGCTTTACTATTTTGAAATAAACTAGTTCTACCACACTATACGGACTTAACAGCTAATTATTTGATTCCGACTTTTTATGCGTTCCATCTGATACACTTTTTGAAGTACACATAACTTTCGTATAAAGTCCGAAGTTTTCGCATTTCTGTTGTAACATTTCCTAAACTTATATGACTATATAATGGTAACAAATGCTAAGAAGAAAGGAGCAATCAGTGCAGTTTTTATGGTTTAAAAGTATAAAACATGGTGTTATACTTTCTGTAAAAAGTAATTCGAGATGAATAAACTAATAGCCTCTTCGATCATATATTCCAAAACAAAAGTACATCTTTGTTTTCTTTCAATGTTATATAAATATTTTTGAAACAGAAAAATAGTGATACATTCAACGTTAATATATGTTCCTTACTTTTATGATGTTTTTCTGTGGATAACTCAACTAAAAATGTCAATGAAAGAGAGAATCTTTCTGCTCTTTGTTTTCTAGCCAGCTATCGGTGGAAGTCATGAACTCCGTCTAGATATGTTTCCAGCGATGCCAATTTCTCGTATTTTTCCCGCCAATCACATGGTTCTTGAAGCCAGCAAAAAAGCGGATCAAGTATGAATATTGACCGCGTTGATCCAAAGACAATCTTCTATAAATTTGGACGTAAATAAAGATATTTTTCTCTATTTGTCAATTGAGACATTTCGAAGTTGTGCCATGAACATCATAATTTAGTTGGAGGAATCAGATGAAATGAAACAGCATTATACCAAAGGTTTGGTGGACCACGAATCTTTTGGTCAAGCAATATGATTGAGAGTAAAATAATTAATGAGTCTCGTATGGATCAGACGAATAGAGGATATGATTGACATTCAATTATGGACTATCTGATCGACTACAATCTCACAATGAATCAATGCTGTGATGTATAAATAAGTAGTGAAATTTTGTAAAGAGAAAAGAAAACTCTTGGAAAGTGATAGGAAAATTTTAAAGAATCTAAAGGTGAGTTACAGCTGAAATGCTTTCGAAAAAGAAGTTAATTCTGAGAGTTGTATACAAATAGGTGATTTTGTCTTCACTCACATTTTCGCGTGATCTATTTTTTGGTAGACGGAAATAAAGAAGGAACTCATTGGAAGGGCAATAATTGGGCTCATTTCTGTGGTGTTCGACAAAGGAATTTCCATAATGAAAAAGCAAAAGCAGAATTCTGTGATCTGAAATGTGAATGAAATAGACAGTACACTCGCTTTCTTCAAGATTGTACATGTGCCAAAGAGCTTAGACCTTTTATCTTACATTAACCTTGACTTTTAAATTATATATTTATTAAGATAAATAATTTTGTAGATTATATAACTGCATATCTCATCATCACTTGGAGAATATGCGTGTATCTCCTTAATTCTTGTTGAGGTCACAACCGAGTGAAGTGAGCATTAATACGTAAATAAGAAGCGTATGCATTGATTCACAAACAAAGCTATTTAGAGCGGAAAAGAGATCGTGTTCGGTTGTGACCTTTGCTTTATATTATTTTGAAACTATTCTTTTTCGACGATTCAAAGCGAAGTGGGATATAAAGAAATGCAAATGACGCGTGTGTTTTAAATTGATTTTATTTATTGCTATAGAGGATTCAATATAGACAAAAAGAAGAATAATAGATTACAATAACATGCGAACAAAAAAACTGACTACGTCAGTTATCTAAGTGTGTTAATGTTGCTTGTTGAGAGTATCCGTATAGAACGAAAAGAATACTTACATTC
The DNA here is from genome assembly GCA_905250025.1 of Adineta ricciae. Classification (NCBI taxonomy): domain Eukaryota; kingdom Metazoa; phylum Rotifera; class Eurotatoria; order Adinetida; family Adinetidae; genus Adineta; species Adineta ricciae. The sequence goes on from CAJNOJ010000530.1 coordinate 41,576, forward strand.
TCACTCTCACTCCCTTTCATGATCCTGAAAAAAAAACTAAACACGATTAATAGAAGTTTTAAAACGATGCATGTTGATGCAGAATGATTCAGACAGACTTGCACAATTCTAATGAAATGCAAATAGAAGAAAGAAAGATCAACATTAAAAACTTCTTTTTATACATTATTCATTCAACTGGCAAATCAACATTAATGTCAGGAGAAGGTCATTTATCTCTTCACATTATCCCTGTAGAACTTGTTTATCGTATTTTGGATCATCTTGATCAATTAACAATTTTGTATTCAGTCCGTAATCTCTGTAAACGATTAAACTCTATTATAGATACGTATGATCTGTATAAGGTAAAATTTATTCTTCTTCTTCTATTATTTAGTTTAACTTTCAATTTCGTTAATATATATATGTGAGCGATGAACTTTTTAGTTTTTTCTTTTTAATCAAATTTTATAAAGGTCTATACTAATCTTTAAGTAGAATTTTGAAAAGATATGTTTATAACTATTGTGATTGATCATTGTGAAAGACGATTTTTATGATAATCTTGTATAGATACAAGGCTTTTATTATACCAGTACTATAAAAATAGTGAAAGAATTGAATGACTCCATACATTGTATTATATTGTAACTTTTGAAATAGGAATGTAGGACGCTTGATCTCAGTCATTATGAAATCAAAGAACAGGGAGCACAACGTCTTGCATATGGACTGACACGTAACACTGTAAATAATGATTAAATTGATATTTTCATGTCTCTCTCTATATTTTGCAAAATAGATATTTACTACAATCAACCTTAACAGTAATAGAATTGGTGATAGTGGTATCGAGTATCTTATCAAAGCTTTGAAAAACAATCAAGTTCATATTATAGTCACTTTTATTATTTTTTATCCATGGTCAATCTTTTTCTTTTGTTTTGCAGACACTCACTACACTTAGTCTCAGTTGTAATAATATTAACGAATTAGGAGCACACAATCTTGCTAATTTTCTTCAGACTAATACGGTATTATATCCTTAACTATCGTTTGCTTTCTCTATTGGTCTCATTTATATACAGATACTTGCTACGCTTGATCTTAGTCATAATTATATTGATGTTTCTGGAGCAAAATACATTGCCGATGCTCTGGCAAAAAACACAGTAATACATAATTCAAAACCAATTTTCTTTATTCCTATCTCAATTTTTCGTGTAGAATCTTACTGCATTGAATCTTAGTGGTAATCAAATACGAAATCAAGGAGCTCAATATTTTGGTATCGCACTTACAAAAAATAAGGTATTATATGAATTATTAATTATTTTTGTTTTATCAATTATCTTGATTGTTTATAAAGACTCTTCTGTTACTCGATCTTGGAAGTAATAAAATTGAAAGTCAAGGGGTACAACAATTAGCAAATGTGTTTACAGTTAACAAAGTAACACATACAAAAGTAGAAAATATTAGCTTATAAATCTTCATGTTCTATGCAGACACTCACAGTTTTGAATCTTAGCTACAATAATATTCAAGACAATGGAGCAAAGCAATTAGCCGATGCTCTAAAAACAAACATGGTAAGTTCGAAGTTCTTACGATATCAGCATCTTTTCAATCTAAACTTTTCCTACAGACTCTAACAACACTCGATCTTACAAAAACTCATATTGGAGAATTGGGAGCTATAGAACTTGCTAATATGCTGGCCAAGAACAAAGTAATAAACAATTTTTATAATACATTTATTAGTTAATTATTACTATTTGATTTTTTTATAGACACTTTCTGTACTGAAACTTGGTGATAATCAGATTAATAATCAAGCAGGAATATATCTGGGCAATGCTATGAAACATAATATGGTAGAAACTATTCATTATTTAGGTTCTGGTTATAGTAGAATCTATTTTTTTATATTAGTCCCTTACAATACTTGATCTTAGCGAAAACCAAATCAAAGATGAAGGAACTATTAGTTTGGCTAATGGCCTTGCGAATAATACCGTAAATACGTATCTTCTTTCAAACATGTTTTAACCAATCACTGATTCTCAATCAGACACTCAATATACTCGATTTGAATAAAAATGGAATTGAGGAACAAGGTGCACAACATCTTGCTCGAGTGCTGATCAACAATAATGTAATTTATTATTGAAATTTTATCTTTACTATTACTTTTCGTATACAGATACTTACTATGCTCAATCTTGCATGGAATCGAATAAGAGATTCAGGTGCTGAATATATCAGTCGTATACTTACAAGTAATACGGTACTGTATACCTTTCTTACCAATATGTAAGTAATCTAATTAGTTTCTTTACCTCTTTCTTTTAGGCATTGACTTCACTCAAACTAGAGAACAATGACATTGGGAATCACGGAGCACAATATCTAGCAAATGCTCTTGTCAATAATAGAGTAATCTAATATATTTTATTTCCATGAACAATAATATAAAATATCTTCTAAATAGACACTTATTTCACTTAATCTTTCAGTGAATGAAATTGGCGATGAAGCGGTACAAAATTTTTCTATTACTCTAAAAAATAATAAGGTAAATATCTCTGATCTTATCAGTCTTTTGCACTTTTGTTCTAGACACTTACTACTCTGGATCTTTGCCAAAACCGCATTACTGACGAAAGTGTACAGTACCTCGCCCAAGCTCTCATGAATAATACAGTAAAACATAATTTATTCTTTTCATTTTTTCATCAATATTTATCCCTTATATACGTAGACATTAACTTTACTTGACTTAAGACATAATCGCATAGCTGATAAAGGTGCAGAACATCTCGCCATTGTTCTTAAAACTAATCGAGTAAGAAAAGCTTCAATAATTATTTCTTTTACATAGTTCAATATTTTCACAAAGACATTGACTAAACTTAACCTTCAATATAATTCTATAACAGAAGAAGGAGCTGCACATTTTGCGCGAGTTCTTAGAGATCAGACGGTAATTATCATGTGTAGTATTTTCATTCTAACTACTTTCGTTCTTATTTTTTTCGTAAATATATAAAGACAGTAACAACAGTTTATCTTCGTTGGAATAATTTTGGAGAAAAAGCACGACCACGACTATGGAAATTGGCCAATGACAGTGAACGCTTATCATTATTAGGCATAATGTAATGAAAATATATTCGTTATTGAACGATGAGAAAAGGAATGACTATCACTAGAAATAACCTATGTATCATATTACAAAGCTCGATTATTCTCTGTCAATGCAAAAAATAAAACAAGAATTTGTTCTAAGATATTGAGATAAGATATAGAATTCCTTCTCAATCAATTCGATTCTTTGAAAGACCAAGTGTGAGAAGTGTTCATATAAGTATTAAAAGATAAATGAAAAAGTATACATATGATGCTTTACTCGATTTTGTATACGTCCATCATGCACCCTTAACTGTTAATAACGTATATATATATGTCGTAGGGCAGAGTGAAACGTTTTGATGAGGATGAAGTGTTTCTCTGCTCAAAATTTTAATTATGATTGGTCTTTTTCTTTCACTCCTTTCAGTATGTGTAGCACTTGATTATGTAAATCCATTTTGATCAGATATTTAGTTCTCTTTTTCGCATGTAGCGTTCTCACAAAGTCGTCTACTTTTGTATAGAATACTACTTGCATAACATGAAGATTAAATTGGCGATACACAGGCTGCGCTGTGTATTTAAACTGTTAGAAATAAAGGGACATCGACTTGGCATGGAATTCTCTTTCGATTCTGCATAGCAGTTTTGAATTTACACATTTCAATTTGTCCTAGTTGGCTTCATAATATTTGAATCCGTCTTAGTTGACATCGAGACATTTTAATCTGTCCTACGACATGTATATATATATATATATATGTCACGGTGAAATTTGTGTAGAAGTTGAAGATTACATTTCTTTAACTATTTTCTTTGTATGCTCTGTACTCATTCTATCATTATGCATCGACTGGAGCTTTGTCTATCGGTTCCTGCGATTTAAATTGACTATATATCTCCATGACATATAAAATGAAAAAGAGTAGTTTTAACATGGTAACAGAGAATAAAAAGAAAAGAAACATAAAAAAGTATAGAATATATTTCAGATAAATTCTTCTCAGTCTGAAAAACTACGCACATAGAATGTTTTTATCAATAAAGACATCGAGCTTCTTTGTGCGATGCCAAACTGATGACGAGCAATGATTCTCGCAGTAAAAGTGACAACAATAACATTCTTTTACTTTAGAAACAGTGGATTCGTCTAATTGTGCGTTCTAAGGCCATACCTAGAACTACGTTCTCGTAGCATTCTCTCACATAAACCGTTAGAAAAATGCCATCGACACAAATTCATTCATAGTATAAGATCAAAGCCCATCTTCTCTACAGGACTATATATACCTACAGCGTTTCCATTAATACATTCATTTTTCTTCATTGTTCTATAAAGTAAGTGTCACACATCTTCTTTTTTTCAGATTGTACGAAATGGCTTCAGCATCTCATTCATCATTATCAGCAGCAGAAATCGTCAATAGTCGTATTCCATTAGGTGCAACAAAAGAACGATATCAGAAATGGATATTACAGAAACATAATTGTCTTCCAAATGATACTACCTTTCATCGTTTAGTTCAATCTGGCTTAGTCGATGAAATAGTTGTAGTTCTTGGAGAACGTGAACATCGAAAAGGACACAATTATCGACTCAATGAAGATGATGACGATGAAGACGAAGATGAGTCTCCTACAAAAAATTTTAAACCAAATACACTCCTACAATGTGATTCTGCAACACGGACTGAATCCCATGCAACAGGGCTCAAATTATTTGAATGATTATACATCTATCTTCATAAAATTCCATTTTGATTTAAAAATATATTGCTTTTCTTCATTTTCATTTCATTTTGTTTCTTCATATCATATATTCTAGATCTTCTCATCAAATTCAATCATTTTTACTACGACTTCATCGATTGATCAAGCAGATACTCCGGAATTATCATCAACGATATCTATGATAACACCTGCTAAAGTTCGAGCTAATATTGCACAAACACGTTATTAACGATGTATTTTAATCAAACATGACATTTTTCCTCGTTTAAGTGATGTTCAACTACTAATTCAACATAACTTAATGGATAGTCTGATTCAAGTGCTTGAAGGGAATGATCAAGACAAAGTATGGAAAATACCTGAAAAGGTAAAAGAATAATCTTTGCTTTCTCGAAAAGATGGACAACGACCCTGATAGTGAAGACGACGATGATGATGGTGAGGACAAAGAAGAAGAAGAAGAGCAAGCTAACAATACACCTAATATATCAACAACTGATGTTCAACCAACTAATGCAAGTAAAACAAATGATATATAAACACAAACTGATACTCTTCATTAACACAGTTTATTTGCTTCATATGGTCTTGTTCTAACAGAAGACATCCGATTATTTCATTTTAAAGTAATAAATGCTTTTTTAAGTTCAAGAATTATTAATTCTTCTTATCAATATACTTGCTTTGTTGTTTTGTGAAAGTATTTGATTTGTTATACACATACCAGATTCAAATTATTGTTTTACAAAGTCTAAAAAATTGAAAAAATATTTGAAACAAGAGCAACTACATGTTTCAAAATGAAATTTTATCTAAAATAAGAATAAAAAGATGAATATTCACTTGTAATGATGAAATTATCCTTAATTATTAATACATTGACACATAAATTCAAAACTTCTGTTATTGAACCAAATAGATGAGATGCAAAAATATTCTATATTGTATACTTTGAAAACATTACATATCCGTATTTTCAACTATTTATTACAGATTACTTGTGAAATTAGCACTAGAATGACAAAAGGTGGTATCCAATGCTATTATTGAACGTCTTAGTTATATTAGCATTTCTTGACAAAATGATTGATTTCACATTAATAGTTATTTCTAATAAACGATAAAAGATAAATGTCTAGCTCACATATTTTTCATCAGAAATGAGTAACAATAATCATTACTTTTGTTCGTATACCAAAATTAAAAGATTTAAGGTACTTCCTTAACTTTGAAAATAGATATTTTATCGTTTTTCTGTATGTAACCTGATATACAAATTAAAATCTATGTACTTTTATAAATTCGAACTTAAGAAATGAAAAAAATACAGTCATAGGATGACTTTTGAAATTAATTGAAGATTTAAGATTACACTTACCAATTTAGCATCACTATATTCGATGCTTCCACGACCATATAGGAGATAAATGAAAAAGGAAAATAACTCAACTGACATATAGTCAACTATGAAAAAGAATGGATAGTGATTACTTTTTTCTCATGACTTATATAACAGCTGTTTCTACTGAACTTTAGTCGACCTTCACGTTCCTCTTTGAGAACGAATAGTTTCATCTCATATTGAATAACGACACGTTGCAAGGACATAGTTTCGAAGCACCCCCTTGAAAAATTCTTTTCTCATTCTCATGCATCTTTGCAATGTGACAAAATGAATAATTCATATACGCGTCGGTCTAAAATACCAATTTTCAAGCACTCTCTCACGTAAATCAGTGGGACGAATGCTTTCCCAACTACATTCCTTCCCAGAAAAAGCCAAAGTTCATTTTCTTTCAACGACTATATAATCTAGCACCGTTTTCATTACAATATTCATTTTTCATCTGCTCCAAAAGTAAATAGTCTACTTCTTCTTCTTCTAAACTACACAATAAACACTATTTCAGATTATCTACAGGTCTCAAACAGCAAATTCGGATATGAATCAATTATGTCAAATTATACAAAGATACAATCTAAAGAAGTTTCTCATCCATTACGAATTAATCAAGCATCCTTAATTCATCGAAACTGATTTTTCATCCGAAAAGCCTCCAAACTGAATAAACATTAGTCTTCGCTTGCAGCCAGAATCAGCAATGATTGGAAATCAAATCTATAACCACCAATTCATGATTCAAGATGGAAAATTCTTACAAATATGTACCTTCATATCTTATGATTCCGATCGGGCAAACTATCACGGAATCAGCAAATCTAAAGTAAGGCGACAACAACAAAATATTTCGTATTAGACAACACAAAAACAGTTGAGATAGATTCACCCACACCCTCGGCACATAGAAAACTATAAGGGTCATAAATTCATTTAAAGTGTTACAGAAACAAGAAAATTTTTCTTTTAAATCGTTGATTTCTATTACACCCGTGTAACATATAATATGAAAACTGTCCTCAAAACAATGAAATAGCATCGTCCCATATTAACAGTTCAACTAAAGTAGCGGACCAAAACTTACATAATGCAAAGTTACATAATAAACCTATTTCACAACAGATATTTCCTACTGCACCACGAGGAGGTCTCCTATTATTTTCTTTTACTAGTAAACAAGCTTTTTGCCATTTCAACAGAAAATATCACTATAGTTCTTTCGGCAGCAATTTTATCAGCTACTCCCTATGGATATAACAGCACTAACCAGCCTAGAATTCGTCTTAAGATGAATTATATTCTTCTAATTCATCTTCCGTTTTTTATAATAGAATAATCAAATTTTCGATGAATTTGATTTCAATTTGATAGTTTTCAATTGCAAACTGAATTTTGTTACTTCAAATTAGAACTTATTGAAATCGTAAGCCATCTGATGAGTCTTCTTGAGCAAAAGACGAAACCGGTCATGGCAGCTCATCTCACACCCTCAAGATTCGCGAACAGATGAAATGATTGCTTTACTTGAATTCCTTTACATCGTCATTTGAAACTCGCCCACACTCTCTTCGTGAGTTTTATATACAGATACTTGCCACTTGATAAACTATATCGAATAATAATCAAAAGCTTTAGTTTTGTGATAATTCATCTCACCCCTCACCCTCAAGATGATGCCGAAACGAGAGAACGTCCAGCTAGCTTATCTGTATTTTGTTCCAAAACCACTTAAGGTAATTTTTGAAAGTTCTTTCTTTCCTATCAATCTAAGTTCCGTTTGTATTCACAGGAAGGAATACCATCAAGACCGATTGTATCCTCAACGTATATGCCAACAACTGGCATTTCCAAGTTTCTTGATCGACTACTTCGACCGTTGTTTGATCGACATGTTCGCTCAACTACAACCATCGATGGTGTTGATCTCATTCGACGACTTCAAGCATACACTGCATGTGGATATTTGAAGCTACCGACCTATTTGTGCACATTTGACATCACAGATTTATATACCACGTTACCACAGGAAAAATCTCTCGATATTCTAACTGAATTTCTTCTAGAACATGGATATATCAAAGTGAATACAGTGTCCATTGACGCCATTCGGAAATTAGCTCGTCTCGTTCTCACAGAAAATATATTCACTTATGAGAAAAGATTCTATCGGCAAGTGGTCGGCGGTGCTATGGGCTCCGCATTTACTTTGACTTTAGCCAATGTTTTCATGTGGAAATGGGAAAAACGATTAGCTCAACAGCAGCTTAATACAAACGAAATCTATCGAAGGCGCGTTCAGCATCTTAGGAAAAGTGCTATTGTCTCAATATCCTTTATTTATCTTTTATAGGTATATCGATGATATCTTCTTTACTTCGAATCAACCACTGAACAAACTCAATGAAATATTAGATAACGTCAACGATTTCCATCCAAATATAAAACTAGTTCGGCAAATGGGTAAGAATGTATCATTCTTAGATGTGCTTATTGAAAATGATCATGGCACATTGAAAACATCTGTGTATCACAAAGAAGCGCCGAACTATACACAGTGGCATTTTATTCTGATCATCCTCATCATACTTTCAGAAATACCATTGATACAGCACTTCTGCTTGCTGTGCGCTATTCAGCTACACTATCAACTTTTCAAAAAGAACAACGTACAATCAAACTAATGCTTCTTTACAACAAGTAATTCGATCTATTTCTATACACTGATAAAAATTTTCGTAGAATGATAAACCCTCAAAAAATGGTTTATAACTGAAAAATTCGTTTATCAACGTGATCTACCCCTTGATCAACCCTTTTTTCTTGATAAATCCCAAGAAGGTATATTATTCGTTGCAAACTGATAAACCCAACTGTAACGGAAAATTGAAATGGAAATGAATGTTATTTCATTTCAGCTGCAGCATATTTCTTCTTTATTTTATTATTTGTGCTCACAAAGACAGATTGGAGGAATAGCACTATCGCTATTCTTCAATGTAGAAGATATTAACTACATTGTATCATACTCCAAAATGTATCGTATACAATACAGAACATAATCTTTTCTACA